>PUHP01000016.1:71651-95691 GCA_006783085.1 Colletotrichum shisoi | reverse complement strand
CTTTTATCTATATCTTTAAGATAATTAACTCAGGCTTTATTTATAGTAATAGCTACTTTATAATAATCCTTAACTAACTACTTAGTATTTTACTAGTAGGTTAACTTTATAATAGTATTATAATAACTATAGTATATATAGCCTTGTAAGCCTAGGTATTATTAGCTAGTAGCGCTAGAGATAGACCCTTTGCGTTACTAGCTACTACTATAGAGGTATTAGGCTGTCGTTTTGGCGGCATCCTGTTGTCGTTACAGTTTAATTGAAGCTATTTAGATACTTAAATATACGCAGATGTGGCCTTTTCGCGAGGTTGCCCCTTGGCTGGCCCTTGCCAGGGGGGCAGTACGTGACATCCGTTGATTTCCCATTTACGCACGGACGCGTTATTTAATTTCGAACGCTCCCAACGCAACGCGGTGTACCTTACGGATCCGGGAAGAGTATCCGTACCAGGGGGTGGAGGCCGCTACGGAAGATTGGGCGGGATTCGCAGCCAGTCGGGGGAGGGAGGTCAGAGCGGTGTTCATCCCTTTTCCATCGCACGTCCACGAGCATCCAAAAGCGTCCAATTTGGGTCTCGGGCCAATCACGCCGCGTCAATATCTTACCTTGTCGCCCGGCTCCCCCTAATTAGCGCCCCGAGCCCTTAAGCTCAGTGTTGACCTCGCCGGTGGCTTGGAGGAGGCGTCCCACTGAAATTTGACTGGAGAAGATGCACTTGGCGCAACATCACCATGACTTGTCAGGGGGCCCGCCCGGTCTTTGGGAGGTGGTCGAGACGCGCTACGTCCTTCGCTCCCCCACCCATCTAGGTAGGTAGTAAAGAGATGATATGGGGTTTGGTCACCTTATGGACCTGGTGCCCGATGTGACTGTCCATACTTGACGACTTTACGAATGGAAGAAAGCACCGATGACCCCCAACATGTGTAGATCTTGTCAATATCACTTACCATGTCGATGCATTGACATGTCTGGCACACGGTTTTCTTGTGTTAAGATAGCTGGATTCATCGTAGTACTTTCGAGCCTCCAAGTCATCGCACCTCTAAACCCGCAACCGGCCAGGGTCGAGGGCTCCCTGGGCTAGCTAATCGTCAGCGTGGACTCGAGTGGCGACCTGTAGCGGTGATACCCTGGTGGCTGCACAATTCACTTTGGTCGGCCTCCAACAGGGACGCCGGATGCGGCCTTAAACGAGTGCCACGACTGGCCTGGTGGGGGAAGTATCTAAAATGTGGTGGTGTGTGTTGAATTTGGATCGACAACGGCATTTCCATTTCATGGTATTGGCCGGTGTTAGAACTGAAAGCACGAATATCTATCTGTACAGCGCACTCCCAGTTTGTCAGGCCCCGTCCGTTTCCTTGTACCTCTTGTCCAGTGAGGGTGCCAATGTCCGTTTCCGGCGACTTTCTATTCGCTCGATCCGAACAGTAGGGCCCGGCAAGTTGACATTTACGTCGAACGATCTCTTGCAAGCCTCAATCCACTCTCTTCAATGCTGCTCTCCTTCGATGTCACGAACTGACGACGGTACTGGGCTCCCAGACTTGCGTCGCTCCCGGGCTACCCTGCTGGTCCTGTTGACATTCCTCTCAAGGATCATCAGATACGCACCAGCTCCCAGGATGATGACCTCGATCGGGATGATCAGAACGGACAGGTAAAGGCCTACTTTGCTTTGCTTGCAAAGAGTGCCGAAATGTGGCCGCGTCAGCATCGCGACCTCTGACCAGCGGCAGCTCCAGCTCTGCAGGGTGTCGACCGTGATCGACGCGTTGATGCTGTAGAAGAAGGACACAGCAATTATGGACGCTATCAGTCCTACTGCCGGAGTCGCCACAGCCAGCGATTTGTGAATGAGAGTTTGACCACGCAGCTGTTTGATGTTAGTCTGAGTACAAGTGAGCACAGCATCAAGCCTTTCTTGGGTGGGACTTTGACTAACAGATTGAACCCGGCTGAATACCAAAGAGACTGCGTTGGCGATGACGAGGATTGAGCTCCCCACAACCAGTGCTACTGTTGGTCGCAGGTCGAAGGCATCGGGCCACAGCGGTAACAAGTAGTGGGCGGGAGCGTGAGTGGCATCGTAGACTGCCAGGGCGTCTGCCGAGACGCCGAGGACCGTTATGCTCGCAACGAGAGCCAGAGCGGTCAAGCTAATCCTCGCTGCATCAACAGCCTTCAAAACGCGGGCTTGGGCCGAGACGTGGACCTCCTCGACATCGATTTCAAAGTCCGAAGTGTGGGAGACGTTCTTGAGCTCGGAAGACATGGCAGCGGAAAGATGGAGAAGAAGAAGACGACGACGAAGAAGACGAAGAAGACGAAGAAGACGAAGAAGAAGACTGTCGATTCCAATAACTACAAGAGAGCAAAGAAGGAAAGAGCGAGCGCGGAGCAGCGTTTCCGGTAATAGTAAAGGGGCCAAACAGAAAAAGAGAAAAGGAACCGAGTCGGTAATATGGGTTGGTATCTTGCCTCACGAACTGACGAAAAGAGGATTATCAGGCGTACAAATACAAAAGTCCACACTCGATACGCGCCCAAGTACCATGCCTGGACGCGGCATGTAATCTTGTTCACATCCGGGGACAGAAACTCCAGTCCAAATTTATCATGGCGAGCGTCGCGCCGATGCAAGATAGCCGCGCTTGCGACATATCGGAGCCTTGAGGTTGGAGACGATCGGGCTCCTGAAGAGCCGGGGGTGGTTTTGGATTGGCTAGGAGCCCGCAGATGTTGGTCGACTGGGTGGTCATCCCCGGCGCTTAAAGGCGGGACCATCAGCAACGAGACCAATGAGACGGCTTGGATACGCCTGGAATAAACCGGACCATGGGTTTTTACTTGCCGGTCATAGGCTGAACACATGTCGAGGGCTACTACAAGTCAGGGATGGCACACTACACCTTTTGACAACATCCCCAGCCGTCGCCGTCATCGGGGGTGACCCGAAAAACAAGCTCACGTCAAGCGGGATGTGGAGATGGGAAGAAATCTCAAATCCTAGCGGGTCGCCGACGACTGTGAATGAAGCCTCAGCTTACATACCTTGTGGCTTAGAAGTACGTCACCTACCCTACCTACGTAGGGGGATGTGGCTCGACATCTAGCAAGACGTTTGCCAGCTGGAACCCAACTACAGACAACGGCACACACAAAAAAAAAACCCAAGAGACAAATTACCATTGCGCCTGCTGCGTTCACCAGTTTTCTGCCCAGCCATCCTTCTCTGGCCGTTGAAGCGCTTTTCATTGATCACCCAAACACATATGACACACGTACGGACACGGGAGTTGCGGACACACGGGTACGGAAACTAAACGAGATATGACAGACATGACATGCGGGTCGGTCGTTCGTAGTGGGCACGAGCACTGCGACGTTGGCTGGGCTGTCATGAACTCTCAATCCCCGTGAAGTTGTGTCTCATATGGGCTGCGACATGCAGCACGCACACAGCCAATGACGCTCCTGCCTTCCTAGAACGACATGATTGATTCCACATCACTAGGAGGCGCCTGAACGTCTGAATGACAGGGGATCAGACCCTCTCACCCAAAGGGTTAGGGAAGCAAAGCACCTGCGCTGCAGCGACAGGCTTGCAGGTGAGGCTGCCAACACCCTGCAGCCGGCTTTGGATATCAAACCTGGAGACTGCGACTGGCCAAAATTCCTTTTTTTTATAAGAAAAAATTCAGCCCTCAGCAATGGGGCGGGCTCGTCGGATTGGAAAGGCCGACGGCAAACAGACTCGAAGGCGTTCGGTCAGCCAGTACTCTGTAGAGGCCGAAGACTACTTTCGCCTTCGCCCCGCCACCATTCACAAAACGTTATCCAGTTTGCAGTCTCATCCCCATTAATTCTCTGAGTCGTCCTGGTTCTTGGCATCCGTCGGAAGAAACATTTGGTGTCCGTCGGGTAGGGCCGAACACTCCACAAGCCAATAAGTGCTAGCTAGTCCAGTGCTTAGCGGACGCCGAACATGACAAGCTGACACCAGCTTGCCTGGGACATTTAATTCCAACACACTACCAGACTTCTTGATCCTCCACCTTTGAACGACGAATCCGGCATACAAGACCGAAGATCACCAGGGTAAGCGAGGGTTTAGTCGCTTAGTCTTCAACGTCTACTGGCCTGTGAAAAATCAATCGAGCCATGCTCAGCATAGTGAACACCATTAGTTCTCGAGGTTGTCGACAGCAGCCAGAAAGACATGCATCCGTGCTCGGAGTTCGGCAGCCATAAACAGTGGGACTGATAGATCAGCTGTCAAGTCAATAATAGCCGAGAGGTCAATGGACCGTCTACTCTCACTTGAGGACTTGCTGTGGCGATGGTATGAGAGCTCACTGCGGTCCAGCTGTCAAGTCCGTCTCTCCGGTTCGAGTGTCCCAGATGGCCCAGTTTGAGCCCAGTCACACGTATCAAGATGCACCGGTCAGTCTATAACCTATGTTCTCCCATGGCGGGCGAGATACCAATGTGTTATGGCTTTCTGTACGGAGCCACATGAATATTTGAGGGGAGAGAAAGAAGCGTCGAAGTTTTCTCACCAGCACCAGCAACAAACAGCAAGGTTCCTCCGAGAATGCCATGCGACGCAATAAACTCCAAGAGTCGTTCGGGTCAATACGAACATCGATTCCAGCTGAGATCGTCCATGGCCAAGCGAGTGATACGGCGCCAGAGAGCCACTCGAACTTGATGGTTCATCAATGAGCCCCCATCACAGACGGTAGCCTGGGAGTGGCTTGCAGCGGCCACCGAGACATCCCCTGCCCCGACCCCTGACCCCTGGACCAGCCCAACCCGCTGGAACCAACCACGCGCCCACCCCCCGTCTTTGCATCATGGAGGATCTACAGACGGACCACCTAACGGCCGGGACGGGTTTGTAGATTCCCTTCATTTTTCATTCAATATCTGAGAGACCAACCGGAGAATGGTTGGTGATTGGACAATTCTGCCAATTGTCCCGGCTGTAGCCATACCCTCCACCCCAATACATAACCTACAGTCACATGTGCCCGACCGGTCCGGCCCATCACATTAGTTCTGCACCCCTTGACTCGACTTCCAGACTGGCCCTGGGCTTGACGGCTTCCCTATGCTCTGTTCTCCCCCAGGTTCAATAACCAGCCTGGTCCCTCACATATCTCAAACGCAATTGGCCCAGATACGGAGCGTCTTGATGGTCCGTACGAAGGCCTCGAAGCCTTGGCTCGTGGTCGACACTTTTGCGGTTCTGTCGCACACTATTATTACTGGCCATCCCTTGGGTTGACACACACCCCGCTCACGGCAGCGTTCTATCCCGAGCATACTGTCGCCTCTAGGAAGTCTAACTTGATGTGCCTTTGGGAAATTGTCCGCCGGGAATCCTACGACCAGGAAGCATGAGTTTGCTTACCCCCCCTCCCCCCCCCCGGTCACCCCGACCCGAGGCCCTGGGTTCTGGGCCGCCACACTTTCTTCTTTGGCACAGACGTAACTCGTGGGTGTGCCTGTGGCCGCCAAATGGTCATGATTCACGACATACTGCATGCCAACCAACTACTTTCTGCGCAGACAACTTTTTTTCCCCTTTAGGCCCTTTAGGGCATCCGGTGACCGGGTTATTATGGGAGGAGAGCCGGGGCTGGGTATTTGTCAAAAAAGTCTAATGATGTCTCGGGCTGCCTTGGTGCCCTTTTGCGGGACTCAGGTTGGCAGGCATATCCTTTTATCCTTTGTCGTCGTTTGCCTGGGATGGCACTGGTAGCCGCGGCGCCGCGGTGATATAATAACCACTCACGCTGGCCACCGCCCCTCCCTCCGACCTCCGTCATCATGTGTTCCGCACTGGCCCAGCAATACCTCGTTCGCTCCGGGATACTCTCATCTTACTCACTCTACTCGACGACATCTTGAACCCCTCAGCCCCGCCATCGCCTCCCCGAGCTGCTTACGGACCATGACGCCCGTCACGATAACGCCCGCGCCAGGCAGACGAACGGACGGCCGCCTCGCGCAGGCCACGCTACCTAGGCCCCTGGACCACTTCGTATGTCTAGCTCCGTCGATCTCCCGTATAATCTTCATCACGCGGCCAGTCCCACGTTGACCGAAGTCATCACAGCGTCTCTTCCCCAAACTGCCCGTAGAGCTACGCCTCAGGATCTGGGACTTCAACCTCCCGCAGCCGCGGGTCGTCCCCATCAGATGCGGCGCCAAGTCCCTCTCCTTCGCCTCACACTCCCAGTCCCAGTCCCCGCCGCTGTCGACGAGCGGGTGCACCTCGTACACCGCCATCCCCGTCAACCTCCACGTCTGCCACGAGTCCCGCCGCGAGGCCCTGGTATCGTATCGCCCCAGCTTCGGCATGACGCGCAACCCGGGCCAGATCTTCTTCAACAAGGCCCACGACGTCCTCTATTTCGGCGCCCGCGACGGCTACATGGCCTCTGAGGCCCAGTTTCTCACCGTCATGGCCCTCTGCGACCCCTCGGACCTCGCCGACGTGCGCCACCTCGCCATCAACGACTCCCTCTTCTGGGTCGACAGCACATATCAGTCGATGAGCGCCGCGAACCTGGCCGTCGAGGTCCTCAAGCAGGTCCGCTTGCGCATGCCGAGGCTGGAGCGGCTTGTGTTCGTGCCTCGCGACGAGAACCCTGTCTACGACGACCAGGTCGATCTGGTCCCGGCGAACCCCCACGGCATGCTCGAGCAGCGGATGGCGAGGCAAATGGAGGCGGCCATGAAGGCCGTCTGCGGCCTCTTCCCAGACTGGATACCGCCACGCTGGTGCATTGTGGCGCTCGGGACGGCGCAACCGGAGAACCAAGAACAGACGACTCATACCCCTTCACCGTCGGGGTCCATCTCGGACTGTTTCATTCCTTGTTTCTTGCAAGGTGATGCAATGACGACGGCATCGTCTTGCGTGTTGAGAAGGGAGTGCTCTCCGCGTGCGTAGCCTTTGTTCGATACGACGTGATGGGCCGGCCAGATTGCATTTCAAAGATACCCTTGGGCAGTTATCGGCGTTGAAGGCTTGGAAGAGAGGGAAATAAGGAGAAAATGAAGAACCCGTGTCGAAATCGTATGGTATCTGCAGCGAGGGTTTCACGGGCTTGACGAAGCGAAGCCACATGTACTAACAAACAAAAGCCCAGTTTTGCGTTCAAAATATACCATGACCGTACTTGCATACCAAGCCGTGTGAGATGACGCTCCATCCACAGCCTTTCCGATGTGTTCCGTGCAAAAGCCGACGGGTGGTGTTGCCCTAGGTTATGTCATTTGGCGTCGAGGTACGCGACCGAAAGGAATCCAGCGGCCTAATGTGCTCTCTCACAGGCATTTCCTAACTCGAGGCAGGTCTTGCCGTGAATACAGCAAGCAGAAAGGACGTCCGCCTCAAAGAAGCGCGTCCAGCACTTATACCCCCGGGAATGTGGACGGGCATCCGAAAGCGTTTTTTCTCTTCACTTTTGCAGCCTTTTGCGGTGCCGGCGCTCTTTTGAATTGGCATCGAGGCCAAGCTGCAGAGTTCATAACGGTGTCTTTACTCATTGTGACTCGGCCCAGTATGACGGGTCGATGTCAAACGGATCCAGTCAAGGTCGGCGAGACAAAAGAGCACCTCCACCGGAACATCGCTCGGTAATCTCTCGGAGGAGGGCGTCGTGCTGTCTATAGATATAAATCCGACGCTGACCAGGCCCAGAGTTCGTGTCGTCTTGTTGTGAATGCTCGCGACTCATAGCTTCGCCACCGTTGACGTGACGGTGGCACTGCCTACACCATGGTTGCGATGATGTTGATCCGGGAAGGGTTGCGATTCTGCTTTCTACAAAAAGCCGCGGTCGACGTTAAGGATCACTCAGCACACACACCCAATCACTTATAAGGCCAATAACAAAGCAAACATGCAGACCAGTATTTTCTGAGATCTCCCTTGGAGGGTTGCAGCATTCCTGGATAAAGGGGGGATGATTATTATTCGGTCGTAAAAGATTCCATTTATGGCTGAGTAGAAAATCGCATACTGGTCCTGTGATCGTTTCCTATCTTATAACATCGTTTCCCGTTCGTCTGCCGGACTGATACCATCCTCTTGCCCGTCATCCCTCAGCAGACCCCTCTGCTCACCGCCGCCGTCCTCTCTCGTGAGGCCGGTCTCGACACCCATGTCTCTCGGCAACCCGCTGGTCCGACGCGTCTCCTCCGCGCCATTGAGAACATACCAAACGTCTTTCTTCGTCAAGAGACCCTGCAGGGCGCCGCGGTCGCTGAAGAGGACGTAGCGCAGGCCAAGCTTCTGGAAGTAGCTTACAGTCAAGTGCAGGGTCGAACGGGACGTCATAGTGATAGGCGTCTGGTCCATCCACGGCCGGAGATCGAGTGTGGTGCGAGGGTCCGCGAGAGGTTGATGGGAGAAGAAAGCTTCAGTCTCCGGCGGAAGAGACCGTGGCGGCTGAGAGCACATTTGTAAGTTGTAGGTAAGCTCCGCTCGTGAAATGTAGCCCAGCAGCAGAGCTTCGCGAGGGTCTGAGATGACTGGAAAGCCCCGGTAAGGGTGTGTGTCGAGAATATTATTGAGACTGCCAATGGTGTGACCCGTCGCTGTAATCACGACCAGATCCTCGATGCGAGTCATGATCTGGGAGGCGGGAATGTCTGGTATGACCACCTCCTCGCTGTTGTCTAGGAACGGGTACTCGTTGAAGTGTATCCAGGCTTCGTAAATGCCCTTCCGAGAGAACGCGTCCCCTACCCATTTCGAAATCATGACAGCAATCATGATAGGGAGAACATACGTCAAAGCTCCTGTTAGCTCAAACATGATTACCACGATGGAAACTGTCATGCGAGTGACCCCGGCGAGAGTGGCTGCTGCGCCAATGATGGCATACGTCCCGGGGGTCACACACGGGACGTCTGGTTCGCATGAGGCAAAGGGGAAGAAGTCGGGGTGGTTTGTGACCCAAATCTCCATGATAATGCCCACCGCCCGGCCTGTGAGGGCACCGATGGCCATCGAGGGCAGTATGATACCAGCAGGCAGTTGGAGGCCAAAGGTGACGGTGGCCAGAAAGAACCCAAGAATAGCTCCGAAAATCAGGAGCACAATGGTCGGTGTTGATGCAGCTCCCGTCTTACAGAGGCCGATCTGGTCGTCAACGTACTTGGAGCACTCGACGAACAAATTCGTTACAAGTTCCGAAGTTTGAAACTTCATGTAATGGTTTGGGTAGTTGATGAGTGCCGTCAGAAGGGCGATCGCGGCGACCTGGGTGATAGGCCCTGGCAGCCACGACGTGTTCTTCTTCCATCGAGCCACCGCCATATTGGCCTTGATGAAGAGACCGCCGTAGATTCCCTGTGATGTCATTAGCACAGCTCGAGGGTGGGTTGAAGGGAGAGACTTACACCCAGGATGCCGAGCAGAACGAAAGGGATTAGCTCGAAGCCGTGCCAGCTCGTGCTGAACTTGACCTGATACATGACGAGCTGACCCGTTCGGAAAGGGTCGAATGCCTGGAGGACCACAGCTGCAGTCATGGCGCAGACAAAGCTTTGCCACATAGTTTTATCAGGGAAGTAGTAGGAGAGTTGCTAGAAATCGATTAGTCCAAGATACGGAGGGAAGCCGACATCACAAACTTCGAGACTAAACAAGACACCTCCAATCGGGGACCCAAAGGCAACAGAAATGCCCGAGGCAGCTGCCGCAGACAACACTTCTCTCTTCCGGGCTATTGATATGTTAGCGGTGTGTGTATCATATCATAGGCTGCCCACTCACCCTCGTTCTCGTTGACGTTCTTGAAGAGCTTGATGAACAGATTGGCACAACAGCAGGCAACGTGAACTAGAGGCCCCTCTTTGCCCAACCACATGCCGGATCCAACAGCGAGACACTGAGACGGTTAGTTGACGCACCGAAGCAGCTGGAGCTGTGGCACACCATACCAGACCCAGTGACTTTGTGATTAAAGTCCAGCTGCCGAGAAACCTGCGAATGATAAAGCCGCCCAACACCGTCTTAATCTCGGGTATGCCGGAATGCTTGGCATACATCCCGTACTCCTTGACCAGTATAGCCGCCGCCGATGCCAAAATGACCTTTAGAAGAGTCAGATTACGGCGGTGAGCAGTGGGGGCGCCATCCTTACCGAGAGAATGAGGAAGAAGAAATACTCCATAAACCATTTACCGCCGGTCGAAGAAATTCCCAACAGCTTGGCCCAAGGCGTCCAGCCGGCGCACTTGGACATTTCGTCGTAACCCCAGCAGCAGAAGTTCTTGTTCAGATAGAACGCGCCGCCTTCTGGGCCGCTCGAGCAGTAGCCCGTCTTCAGGTCGCCAAGCCAGTCAGTCGTAATATCGATGCCGGCGGCCACGGCTCCAGTGGCCATGCCTGTCAGAATCAAAATGACCCAGACTTCGCTGGAATCTAGCAGCTGTTTGAACAGCCCAAGCAGGCCATGCGCGCTCGAGTGCAGGACACGCAGACGCTGGCGCTCCTTTGTGTATTCGAAGATCCAATCGATAGCCGTCAGATCCTCATATCCCACTCTCCTGCCTGGTCCCTCGACATACCAGTCCAACGGCGCGCCATCTTTGACGCTTTGGTTTGCATCGCCATGTGCGTCTGCTCTCCGAGGTGATGGATTGGAGTCTTGGGTCGGCGTTCGGACTGGCGGCGAGGAATTGGGGGTGGCCGCGCTCGATCGCGAGCCGGTGAAGGCAGACAAGAAGCGTCCCGGTGCTGAGAGAACGTTCTGCTTCTGTTTGCGCTTGAATGACAAGGGTTCCTCGAGGTCTTCGCGGATGGGATCTTCGGTCAGGACATCAGCGACGTCTTCATCTTCGCTCCAGAAGTCCAGCTCGTCTCGGTCGGCGGGGTCGCTGTTGGCGCTGCTGCTGCTGCCGTTGTTCAGCGGACGCGATGAGGATGAGGCAGACGAATCATTGTGTAGAGGACCGGCCATAATGCGAATCTGACGACCTTGACTCCCTACGTCTTCAGATAATGGCCATCCTGTTGTCGTTGTCGTTCTCCTGACAGAGACGGGAACGGTATTAGCCCGCATCCAGAGCCCGGATGCCCTGTTCGGTGAAGAGCCGCGCGCGGCTGACTTCGGTCGCGAGCTCGGACCTCTTTGCGGCCCGGCTTGGGGGGCTGATGCGACGCCGGGCGAGTAGCGCTTACAGGGGTCTTGAGCGCATCTGACAGTGAGGGTCCTCCTGCCACGATCTGGGTCTCCAGTATCTTCGACGCGGGGCAATTTTTCACGACAGCGTCATTTCAAAAAAGAAATTACGGTCTTGGCTTCTCATACTCACTACATCCCTTGCGTTCTTTATTTGACCACCTCTAATCCGTCTGTCTATTCCAATACAGACGACAATCAACGGTATTGTAAGGTCAATATTGCAGGGTGTGTGTATAAGTACGTTGCGGGCCTTTTAGTGCAGTTCTCCCACGTCGACAACGCCTGAAGCTCGACTTACACGCACCGTTTCATCTGCCTCACATGTTCGTTGGGCCAACATAGCTTTCGTACAGCTGAGAAAGCATCGAAGTCTCCCAGACTATGGCCGAAGGAGTATCATCGGGGTCGGCCGGCCCTCCAGCGCCATCCCAAGCTCCTGACCCGGCCCAGGCAACACAGCAAACCGCATCACTCGATCAGATACAGAGTATGTTGAAGGCCAAGGATGATACCTCGAGGTTCGTTGGATTAGCACTTCTGAAAAGTCTCCTCGACAACTCGGAAGAACTGCGTAATGACGCCGAGACCGTCTTGGGCCTCTGGGAGTCCATCTCCCCCAACTTCCTGGATCGGCTGGTGAGGACAGGAATCTCGGCCCAGGCAACCCAAAAGGACGCGAAGAACATGATGGACCTTGCCGTATCAGTGATTCATACCTTCACTTTACTTCTGCCCGATCAATCAAGGAGAGACAAGAGACTCGTCGGGAGACTGCCTCTTCTGGTCTCCAGCTTGCTTCAGAGGTACGTCAGCAAAAACTACTTACACGGCGTGATGTGCTGACCCTTGAGAAGCTCAAAAGAGACTTCCAAACTTATCACACAAACAATTCACACCCTCGTAACCTTTCCAGAGGGCGCCAAGGCCTTCTCCGAGGTTGACGATGTCAGCCCCTTGGTTGAGATAACGCCAAACAGCCCGTCGTCCCTCGAAATTTTTGCCTTTGCTTGGATCAATTGTATGGACCTGGCAGAGGACAGAACGATTTTGAAGACGAAAATAGATGGGACAATCCAGGCACTTGTTTCAGCCTTTCACGGCACCGACGGCGTCACTTTCCTTGAGTTCCTCGGCAAATTTCTTCGGAATTCAGACCCCAAGGTAGTTGTTCCCTCGAGACGATACATACAGCTGACTTACATTCGAATAGGCCCTCCCTCCAAGTCCGAAGTGGATCAAACCAGTCGTCGACTTCATCAAAAAGCTTCTCACCAGCAGGCCTACGCCGGAGGCCAGGAGCGCCTACACCATCGCCGCTGCATCCTTGCTTGAGGTGTATCCTGTCGAAGCCTCGAAGCTTCTATTCACCAGTGATGTGAAAGAAGATAAGCCGTTTTCCTACCTTTTCATCACCCTCCTCCTCACCGATACAAGAGCCACCCTGCCACGACTTCTTGAGCTCCTCAATGATTCCATTTATCCAGCCCTTGCACAGCGGTTGGGGTCAGCGTTTGATATCACTACTCATTTCATTGGATATCTCGTGAGGAGTCTCGACGATGAGATGTCGTCATCTTCAAGTCTGATCATGCCTCCCGAGTTCCTGCTCAAGATCCGTCGGACCATTTCGGAAGCCATGTCTCTTGCCATCGAATTCCTACGAGACAGATGGGACGCGTCCGTGGCAGGAACTTTCGGACTGCACCCGGATTCGCGTACAAAGGAGACAGACACTTCCATGGGCAAAAGACTCACCATCCCCTGGGAGTCGAAGAAGGAGACCATCCACGAAGACCCTCTCATACTCGCAGCTGTCAGAGCTCTGGCGCTCTGGCTTCGCGAAGATGACAACGAGCTCTTGAGGAAGGAAGCAGCGGGCTTGACAGATATGCTTATCGATCTTTACAACGCAAGCTCACTCGCAGGCCTCGACTTCCGCTCCCCGGTTCTAGTTGGTCTGGAGGGCATCCTTACTGAAAAGGCAGGCCTGGAAGAGTTTTCCACGCACAACGGCTGGGAGGCTCTGACCGAGGACCTCCTGGGTATCCTCCAGCACACATCGACGGCCAGTGACGAGAACGAGGCCGCGCGCGCCGTCCAGATTGTCCGCATTTTGCTGCCCATTGTCGAGGGCGAGGTCACGGGCTCGAGGGAGGAGTGGATGGCTCTCGTCACCGCCGTGGCCGCCTGGGAGGCGCCTGAGGCCGAGCAACCACTCCTCGTCCAGGAGGCACAGGTTGCGGTCCTGCAGCTCTCGACTGCCCTGCTTGTCGGGGCGACCGAGGGTATGAAGAGGCGGTACGTCCACTCCACCAGCGCCATCCTGGGCATAGCTGCGCGGCTGGAGAAGCATGTGGGCGATGACCATCCCTTGAGAGAGTCTCTGGTCGATGTATTGCAGACCCTAGGTAGATTCCGCTAGCCGACAAACAATCAAACCCACCCAAGTGCCGTCTGCTACGGCACCTACTTGGGTGCAACAATGGTTGTGTGACGGTGCCATGGCGCTCTAATTTAAACTGGGCATCGAATCACCACATCATCGTGACGTTGCCAGTCGGTTCCAGGCTCGGAGCCCCCTGGACATCCAAAGGGAGGGCTAATGGGACACGAAAGATGACGGCCAATCACAGAAATCACCATGACCGTAAACATGAGAAGCTTTGGAAGTAGCATTTGTAGATAGGCATGCGGCATTACGACACGTGAGGAGCATGTGCAGATACCAACTTGGAATAGCAGTATCGTGCTGCGGGAAACATGTAGGGTATCATCACACTGCTGCCAATAGTGGCGAGGAGTCAAACAGCAGGATATCATCATATCGTGCCTCGCATCCCCGTCATCCGACTAATGGGCGTCTGCTGGTAAAGTTTAGCGACGTACGTTGACTCCAGCTCTAGAACCAAAGGAATCAACACCGCGATTCGATCCGTTCAACTGCGTCAAACTTGCGCGTCTCAAACGTCCTCACTTGGAGAGTGTAGTGTGACTGGTTTATGCAAACTAAGATTCGCTTGCATTCTTGTCCAGGGAAACCGATGCTTTTCCTGAACTGCGCTCTAATAGACATACATGCGGACGATGCTGCTCCGTAAAGACATCACCGACTGCCTTCTGCTACTTCCGTTCTCCCGCCCCCCCATCCCTTGGCCTGTGCCTGTGCCTGTGCCTGTGCCTACACCCCTCATTTCCATTCCACGTTGGCGACAGATCGTGAGTGCCGTGTTCCAGGCTGACCATGCTCTGGTATCTGCTATGTTCGACCACAATCATATGCACGAAAGGGGGTGTGCCAAATTTTGTGTGGTGGTTTCCTCGCCCGTGATCTGGGCTTGGGAAAACAGCCCAAGACCACACTGCCAAACCGGCGATAAAGTTATAGATGACAAGAACAAAAAAAAAAGATGAAAGTAGAAGCAAGAATCAAAAGGAAGAAGTGTAAAGACGCAAGATGCAATTACAACGATTAACCAATCTTTCCCCTATGTTCCTTTTGCATCATATGCCGGGGGGAGCAAACTGTCCGCTGCCTCAGTTGGCAACCTCTTCCTCGACCCACTGGTTCAAGCCACTCTGAATGGCCAGGCCGTAGCCAGCACCCATACCGCCGAAGCTCGCCTGGTACTGGTGACCGCGGCGCTCTCCCTCGTGGCCCGAGGGAGCACCGCCGTTGTCAAAACCAGGGTTCAGGGCAGGCAGGCTGACTGCGCGGTTGTGCTGGCCACGGCCGTTGCCAGGAGCCAGGAGACCGCCAATGGTGGTGGGACCAGGGCCGGACGCGCTTTGGGGGTACCCGTTCGAGATGCTGGCCGATTGCTGATGGCCCGAGATAGGTCCCTGCGACTGCATGTCGATGGACAGCTCGCTAGGCGACGACTGCGCAGTGCCGAACAAGGCTTGTTGCTGAACAGCAAGCTGCTGGTGCTGATGGTGCTGCTGATGCTGAGCCTGCTGGGAGACGTGGTTCAAGTACATCGTCAAGGGGTGGTTGTTCGAGTTGAACATCGTCGCCGCCTGCTGGGGCGTGTTGCCGTTGGTGGGTGAGCCCGAATTCTGCGAGCCGTTGGGGGGCGGCGACGAGACACCATCGGTGCGGGGAGATTGTGCCTGCTGCTGGAGCTGACGGGGCGCGTTTCCACAGCGGTCCTTGCCAAAATTGACCTTGAACTTCTTGTACTCGTCCTTGCTTCGCACAGCCTCGATAGCCTTGATGGCGTTGGCAATGTTGGTGAAGTTGACGAACGCGCAGCTCTTCTCCCTCAAGGTGTTGACCAGCTCGATTTCGCCGTACTCGGAGAAGTCCTGTCTCAGTCGCTCTTCAGTCCACGTCTCATCCAAGTTGCCGATGTAGACATTGCGAGAAGCTCCTCCGCTGACAGCAAGGGCGATGGCAGGCGGGAGTGCACCAGAGTGCTTGCCCCAGCCAATCTTCAGTCTGCGGTTATGGATCATCAAGCCTTGCAAGTTGCTCAGGGCATAAAAGGACGCGGCGGCCGTGGGGTCGATGAAGGTGACGAAGCAGATATGCTTGTCAGGGATGTAACGGATATGGTGAAGAAGACCACCACGGACGACGTTGCAAATCTCCTCAATCGTCGTCTCTGGGTGAATGTTTCCCAGGTAAATAGTACGGTTTCCGAGGTTGTTGATGCCACCGGCGGTGGTCGCAACGGCGGCCGCGGCAACGGACTGCTGAGCCAGAGCGTTGGAGATGACATCACGGTCTGCACCAGTGAGCATGTGTGCATAGCCAGGCGCAATACCAAGGTATTGAGCGGCGTTCTGCTGCTGCGTCTTCGAAACGTAGGCGCATCGATCCTTGCCATAGTAAACACGACGGGGGGCCTGCCACTTGGGTTCCTGAGGAAGTTGAGAAACTGCCTTGATCGCATTGGCGATGGACAGGAAGTGAATGAAGGCAATGCTCTTCTCGCGGACAATCTTGACCGTGTCAATGGCACCGAATTTTCCAAGGTCCTCGCGGAGCTCCTCCTCAGTAATGTCCTCCGACAGGTTGCCCAAGTACACGTTGCGAGAAGCACCGGACTGCTGGACTGCCAACGCCACCGAGGTGGGAACCTGGCTAGGCTTGCCCCAGCCGACCTTGATATCCTGGCCCTTGATGCAGAGCTTTTTCAAGATGGCATCAGAGTGGAAATGGGTAGCCGAGCTGGCGTCGAGGAACGAGATGAAAGCGCAGTTCTTGTCGGGAAGAAGACGAACGGACTCGATTTGTCCGCTGCGAACGTGACCCAAGATCTCCTCGGCCGACGTGTCAGGAGGGATGTTGCCAAGGTAGACGGTGCGGCTGGTGCCAGTAACCATCCCTGGGCCCATGGATACGGGGGAGCTGGGCTGCATGGGGATCTGCATGTTGTTAAAGCTGCCGCCGGTGGGGGACTGGGGCTGGAAGAACTGTGGAGCGCCATAGGTCGATGGAGAGACCATTGCCTGGTACTGCTGGGGAGACATGTTCTGCTGGATAGGGCTCTGCATGCCGTTCTGGTGGTGCTGCTGCTGGCTCTGCTGCTGGGCCTGCTGGAAGCTCTGGAGGTTCTGGAACTGGGGGCTAGCAAAGGCGGCGGGGGTTCCAGGCTGGAAGGGGCTCCCGAGAAGCAGCTGGGAGGGAAGTAGAGGAGTGAACTGCATGTCGAAGGCGGTGCCAGGGGTGGCCATGTCGGCGGCGGAAGGAGGAGCCTGCTGGAGCTGGAGTTGGTGCTGGTGCTGGTTCAGGGGCTGAGTGTTGATGGTTGGGATGTTTCCGCGGCGAGGGTGCCTGTCGGCAAAACCAGAGATGTTGGAAGTGAAGGCTCCGTGAGAGAAACCAGTTTCGCTGTTCGAGGGCTTGGAAGCATGACCGAAACGGCTTCCAGGAGCACTGGAGCCGCCCTGGCCAACGGGTCCTTGGATTTCCTGCATCCCGAGTAGATGCGGAGGGACAAGGTTGTCCCGACCGACCTGAGATAGAACCGCCGTTTTGAAGGATTAGACGTGCCCCGAGCAGGCACGAAGAATCGGAGATGGGCGCGTTGGAATGCCACGGGACTCTATGAGCACCGTAGGTTCAACGTGTTATTGGATGGGTCTCAAATCTGACCAAGAGACGGTGCCAAAGTCTAAGACACGAGCGGAGCAAGACCGATTTTGACGGCTTTGAAGATGAAGCCAGCTATCGCTGAGCCCAAAGAAATTTGTGGCGAAGGGGCCTTCAGCCAATGTTGAGCAAAGTGAATTAGATAGTCGAAGGGGCAATCGCTGTCCAAAAAAACAACCAAATAGATCTCTTCACAGCAATAGCGTAAGGTGACCGTGTTGTCGGGATCTGTGTAGCGCGAACGACAAAAGCAGCCAATTGTTGCAGTATGTTGTCGAAGTTGATATTGAGCTACCGTTCGGCGAGCGAGCGTCGAGGGTTCGAATCGATTCGGTATTGAGATCGGCGGTGAGACGGATCACTCCTTGCAGGTAGACCAGAAGATGGCCAAAGAATTATAGACGAAGGATATACAGGCAACGAATGTGCAAGCCAATTTGAAGTATGGGTCAATACGGCAACGACGGTAACGATCGCATATGCCAGGTGTAGTCGGCAGCAGCGACAAGCGGATTGACTGCAAGGGTAAAGAATAGAAGATGAAGAATAAGGATGAGGGCGGGCGGAGAGGAGGAAGAAGATGTAGGTACGAGGGGGAAGGTAGCGTAGGTGAAGAGGAGAAAAGGGAGTAGATGAAGAAGAAGAAGAGGAATAAGAGGTGCGGTTGAGAAGGGGTTAGAAGTCGGATGTGGAGAAGCGGAATAGGAGGGAGAGAGAAGCAAGGTTAGGTAACAAGAATAGGAGCAGGGTAGAGCCAGTAAGAGAAGGGGGGAAGAAGGAAGGAAGGCTAGAAAGCTCTAGGAAGCGAGGGTGAGAAGGTGAGGGGATGAGAGGAACACGCGTAGGTGGACGGAGGAAGAGGATGAGGGAAAAAAAAGATAAAAAAATAAAATAAAGACGTGAGCGAAGGGCAGGAAAGCGGAGTGAGGAGGAGTAAGGTAGCCAAAGGTGAGGTAAGGGTAGCAACGCCAGGACAGAGAAGCAAGGACTCCAAGGAGAGAGAGGGCGTCTGGTGGACAGTGGGAAGGGCAGGAGAGTGGACGGGGGGTTCGTGTAGGCGGTAGATTGCCCAAAAGGGTGTAGAATTGGCTGCGCTAAGTTTAATGAGACCGGCCAGGGATTGCAGCAGGAGAACCCACTCCTCAAAGCCCACAGGCACCACCGTCACCCACACTGGCTGTCCACCGTCCACAGCAGGCAGGCAGGGAGGATGGATGGATTATGGAGGATTGCACGGCGTGTAATTGATCGGTTCTTCCTTTTTGTTACAGCAACTCACGGTTCATCAGACTGACGTTTGCGGACACTCACAAGCACACACACAGAGAGAGAGAGAGAGAGAGAGAGAGAGAGAGAGACAGACAGACAGACAGACAGACAGACAGACAGAGGAAGAGGAAGAGATGAAGAGCGGGAGATGAACCAAAGTTTTCGTTGTCTCTCATCATCTTGGCTGAGTCTATTATTGAACGCTTGACCTTTATGGGCCCCAACTGACGGCCTGAGTCATCGGCGAAAAAAACACCCTTTTAACCACAAACTTACCAGCAGTTACTGTCTGCTGTAACACCTTAATAAATACTATAGCCTAGAAAGCTTTAATTGAACTATGTTGGAAATAACCTCTATAGGTAACAATGGAGGTATAAGATGCAGGCTTGTTCTGCTATTAGACAGCTTTAGGAATCCTTATCTAATAACCTACTAAAACACCTATAGAATTAAGATAGATAATTCTAGCCCCTTTTATATTAATACCTTATATACTATCTATAAGAATAAAAAGTAAAATATTAACTTAAAGAAATTTAAAAAGTATATAAGTTAATTTAAATAAGTAGGAATTAACCTATAGTATATACTCTACTACGCTACTATATTCCTTACCTAATCCCTAAAATCTCTTTCCTTAGATAAAAAAAAGAAGATCTAAGACATTAAGTAAGTCTTTAAGCTAATAGTAAAAGACCTAAATGTAGACTAAAATAAGAACTAAATTAATTAATTATTTAATAAGAAGCGTATTAACCTCCTTAACGAACTTAAGGAGCTAATTACCTTAGCGGGGGCGTAAGACAGGCGGAAGCGGGGGGCAGGGATATGGAAGGTGGCTCAATCAAAATAGGCTAGGCCATAAATCACACATTATTTCACACGGAGGTCTATTATTGAAAGGGGGAAGGGCAAAGGCAAATGGATGGATGGATGGATGGGGGCACATGTTCATGTGCTCTGTCTGTGCGTTGGGATGGCACCATGATCAAACTGCCAAATGTATCCGTACCTATCCATCTATTCGTTTGTAGGTAGCTATCTCTTTACTTTTTGTACTTCTCCCTCCAGTCCATTCATCCAATTCAACTTGTTCGCTCCCGACTGTCCGGCGCTATCCGTAACAGTTGACCAGTAGCTTGAATTTCCTTCGCCTCCGTTCATGTTGTTCTGCTTTATGTGCTTATCTTCCGAGGCTCAGCTGGGTCCTGAGTAGCAAGAACCCGAGCCTATCCGTGCACCTCAACGGGAACTCGATACCGTCCGGCTGCGTGGGTGGGTGTGGCCTCGTCGCCCCAAATCACCGATTCTATGCCTCTCTCTCTCCCTCCCTCTCTATCTTGACCTGACGGTAGGATACATTTGCCTAGGGAGTGTGGTCCGACCTGAGCTGCCGTTGCAGCTTCCTTGTAGTTCAAGGACCGTCCGTCTGTTTGTGGTCATCTTTGGGTCGCCTCGTCTCGTCAACGTACAAATGCCAGAACCGACGCCCTTTTCTCGGCTCGCATAAGGGTATTTTTCGTTGGAAGTATCCGTAACACGTCGAAGATACTTTCAACGGCATGATGGCCCCTTCTGGGCACTCTGCACGGTTGCAGTTTAGGGGAGGGGAACTTGAGATGAGGGAAAGGGGTGCGCCAAAACATGGGGGAGGCCAATAAGACGAGTCTTCTTAGCTCCAAGTACCTTTGCGTGGGGGACGAGGATGAGCTTGCTGTACACTGGCAATGTCACGGGGGGTACGGGGTTGGGGGCTACTGGAGGGGACGGACGGAACGAAATGGGACTAAGCGAACTTGTCCGACACCTGAGGGTGCCGGTACGAACCGAGCGCCATCTGCACAAATATATCAAAGTCCTCGCAAGGTACGGATATGTCCGTCCCTACTAGATACTTTCATATCGCTGTCCATATTGTGCATAAGCCAGCTCATATTCAGGACGCTGCGGTAACCCCGATCTTCAGGGCGAGAGGGCTGCAGGCAACTGCAAAGGACAACGCACCAAAAAACTGGCAGATCCAATCGTCTGCAAATTGATTGGATCAGGGCTCTACAACGAGACATGTAGAGTACCTGACTTCTTGTCTGGCCCCCGAGCCTGGTCAAGACTCACCATCGGTAGCAAGCCGCTATCGTCTTCTAGCCAGTTGCGCGGCGGGTAGGGCCAACCAACCGTCATTTCTCGCCAGCCACAACCACGTTCCAACATCGACCGTCATGGGGGTGTGTTAGCGTTCGTCGTGCCGCCATCTGCTGCTCTACCGGCTGGCTTAGTTGCGAACGAGGGGGCTACTAAACGTGCTCATTCTCTCATTTGCTCGCTCGTTTACCCTCCTCCCCTGAACGATGCGGCTAGATCAGATTGATATTGTCAAAACTCTGAACGGATGAGTTGTTTGCACAAGACCCTGGATCTCCTTCGCTTGACCTTTATGGGCCCCAATACCAGCAGTTACGCGTGACCTTTATGGGCCCCAACTGACGGCCTGAGTCATCGGCGAAAAAAACACCCTTTTAACCACAAACTTACCAGCAGTTACTGTCTGCTGTGTGAATGAATCTTTGCCCGGTCAATTATTTCCATCCATACGACACTTCGATTTTCTAATCCTGACCGTTCACGTGAAAAGATTTGAACAGCCTCTACGCCCCCCTGTCTGGTCCCCTTTTCTATGTGCCCTCGTTCGATTCTGGCTCCCTTTAGGGGTCTTTGGGAGCCGAATCCCCCCATTCTCAACAGCGTTATCAATGTCGAACCAGAACCTCGCTCCATCCCCCATTTACTTGGTTCGATGGTCTATGTGGCTGAGGAACCGTCTGCTTCAGCCCCGTTGGTTGTCATGCTGGCCATTGCTGCGTACCTAGGGACTCAACTACTCTGGATCCTACAGATCTGCTCTATCCCCAAGGCCTCGGATCATGGACAGAAGCCGCCTCAGACTTTCAACCACCTGGATGGAGGGATGCTGTGCTTTCTGCACTGCCAAAATGCGGACATTGCATTTCAATCGACCGGAGGATTCCTTTGCGAGATGCCTCCCAGTCCCAGCTCGTAACCCTCCCCCATTGGCCCGTCGTGCACCAAATGCACATGAGCATGTACTTTACGGCTCGCCACATACAATGGGGTACTTTGGCGGTACGGATACATATGTCGGCTTCTCTGCGATGTATGCGGGTAGTACCTGGGTCATCCTGCTCTCCAGCCCCTTCCAGCCAGTCATCCCTACCTTTCCCCCTTGCCTCCCACCTGGCTGACAGGCATAGCCAGGGGAGAGTACCGCCTTTTCTGGCTTAGCGTATCCCCTTATGAATGGCTCCCCCGATCCATCCTTCAAAGGTTCATCCTGTTCCCCACCCAAACTGAGCGAACGCTGACAGCCGCTGAACAGGTTCAATTCCCCTGAGCCTCTACTCTACTCGCTTCTGTCCTCCATTTGTTGCAGAACGCTAGCCTCAGAGGACTCGGGCAGGTCTGTCTGTCTGTGTCATCCCTCAAGGGCTGCGGCTCATCTCATCACGACGTGCTGCTGCTGTCTGCATCTAGACAGCACAGCATCCAAGGCGCCATCTCTGCCGCCGCCGTCGCCGCCGCACCTCCCGAACCAACCCATCGTCGTTCACTCGTTCACAATCCCCCTTATTGGACGCATCGGAACCTCCCCCTTCGCAACCTAGGCGCCGCAGCAGCTGCAAGCTCCTCTTGTCCGGCAACGAATCTGAAAGCGCTGATGAATATATTGAAATTGCATCGGCTACAACCCAATCTTGCCCACTACGCGTTTGGACTATCGCACTGCCCATCGCTCTCTCGGCTCGATGCTCCCCACAAGGCCAGCATAGATCACAGTTTGACTCCACGTCTCGAATCGTCAAAGACATCGTCGTGCCGGCCATGCCCTACAGGTAACAAGGTGTACGGCACTTGTCATTCCACCCCGCGGTCTATTTCGGAGTGCAGACCGGACAGGCTACGGACGCTCTCCTACTACTTTATGCGTACACTTGTACGGATACACATGGGCTGATGAGCGGTTGCACAATGCCAACAACGTTGTCCTCGCCGGCTCAACTGGATGCACGATGCAAGTCACGGGGCACAGGAAACGGCTCGCCCAGGGAGGCGGTGTTGTTCCATGCAGTGCGGCTGCTGCATCTGTGCCCCAAGATGTCAAAACCTCACCCCCGGTGCCTCCACAAAGGTCGAGCTATTCAGATGAAACGCGGTTGCAATGAGCCTGGGACTCATCGAAGATACCTGTCACGGGAGCTTTGAAAAAACAATAGAAGCTCACGTCAAATTGGACATACCGCCACAAGTTACGGCAGAAACAAAAAGAAAAGCCAAGTTTGGACACACAATCCAGAAGGCGAAAACCCTCGGCACCAAGCGTCGCCAAGGAACGGCCGGGTGCTGAACCACCTGGCTGCCCGGAACCGCACGCGATCGCCTCTTTGACCTTTCAAGACGCAATACGAGCTCACCACTACCCAGTGTGTTTGTCATTCGGCCTGCCTCATCGCAAAACCTAATACATCTGTCGAGTTCGACCCCAAAGGCCCACACTGCTCTATGCGGGACGCGCCTTCGGCACCATTCTCAGGGCTTGTCTAACACAGGGTTACAATCCACATTTCATGTGGTGAACAACGAGCTACTAAGGTACATTAGAAAGGAGAAGCCCCTGGTTTGGTTTCCGTGCCTTACATAGCCGCGAAGTAGCGGACAATACTCTGTACGGCTGGCGTAGACAGCACCTCCGCATGCGCCTAACCATGTTCTCCCTACCTAGGTAAGGGTACCTCAATCACTCCATGTTGGTACAGTGCACAACCCATAACACCAAGACCGCTTTGATCCGCCCTGCATCAAGCCATTCCTCATCTAACTGATTCTCTTATCGAATCATCAACAGGCCATGGCATACTGTGTACCTCCCTTTTCCGGGCAAAACATTTTTTCTCGGATACGAACAACCCACGCCACACCGTTGGAGCTGTAAATAGTCGGAAAGCGCCGTTGAGTCAAGATCCTGGGAGCCAACCGCTTCTGCACCTCGCACCCGCAGCATCAGTTCTGAGTCTGCGAGGGTTGAGTTTAAACTTCAGAGATGGTTCCGTCTACTGCTGCTACGCTGTCGTCTCCTTGACTGGCAGGTTTCCCCGCCATCTGGTCAATCGACTGTGCTAGCCATGTCGGCCTGCAGCATCGTGAATCATGTGCACGCAGCAAAACGTACCCGCCGCTCGGTTCGTCGTCTTGGACCTCCAGTATCGTAGCTGACTGTTGGGCCCCTTCCCGTAGGAATGTCAATGCGCCCGCCATGTTTTGTGTTTTCCAACAGATGCAATGGTGGCATACGCACCATGCGCGCGTGCGAGAGAGAGAGAGAGAGAGAGAGAGAGAGAGAGAGAGAGAGAGAGAGAGAGAGTGAGAGAGAGAG
>PUHP01000016.1:3947-61482 GCA_006783085.1 Colletotrichum shisoi | reverse complement strand
GGGGGGGGGGGGGGGGGGGGGGGGTGAAGGGGACGTGGACGGGGAAAGAAAAAGGCGTAGATTGGGTGGTGCGGCAGCGGCAGCAGCAACGGCGCCGTGCAATCGTATTTGGTTGGTGTTGGTGGTGGTGGTGGTGGGTGGTGGTGGTGGCAGGTGAAGAAGGTCAGGCAAGGCCAGCAGAGAGAGAAAAAAAAGGTCGGTAAGCGTAGTGTATGTGAGGCGAGACAGGGAAAGAGGTAACGACAGGACCAGGACGGGGTGCCCAGCCAGCTAAGGCAAGGCAGGAGGGTCACAAGTGAGTTGTCGTCGGGGATTTTTTTTTAGGAGCGATGGCGTCGGCGGTGGTCTCGACATATTACGCAGCAAACGAGCAGCAGCACACGGGAAAGTGGAACAATAGAAGGAAAATAACAGGAGGAGGGGGGTAGTCGCAGGGCAGTGTTGTCGAATGAGGAGCAAGCAGCCTGATTATCGGGGGAGAAGAGCTGAGAGTGAGGAGAGGGGCCAGAGGCAGAACAATGAACCAAACCAGACAGGGTGAGAAGAGATTCTAGTGCCAATCGCTCGGTGTCAGTGTTGTCAGTCAGCAAAAAGGTCATCCGTCATCTGCCTGCGATGAAGCCTGCATAGGTACAAGAAGACAACTTGGCTCGGGGCGAAGCGTGGAAGTTTTCTCTCTCCCCTCTCTCTATTTCTCCGTCTCGCCCTGTGGCGCAAGAAGATGAAGGAAGCCCCAAGTTCAAGTCTCAGACTTGGGTTCAACAATAGGAATAAGCAAGGCTGCTTGTTCTCCTGTTTTGGATTCCCACTCCCTAGATCTTTGTCCAAACAAATATCCGTACAGCATACGAATACAGACACAACACACCCCCCCTTGACTTGAGTGCCCTCGTCTTCGGAACCAAATAGAAGGACAAACAAAGACGACCCAGGCAGCTGGCAAAGAAAGTGAAGTAGCGCTACAGCAGGTGCTGAACAGGCAGGTGCTGGGCAAATTGGGTGGATGGGCGGCATTCTATTGGGAATCCGTATCGGCCTCAGGTAATGGACAACAGGGGACAGTACCTGGCGAGGAAGGGGAGAGGACAGGGACCCTTCGTTTCTGATCCACGGGCAATGGGGACCAGCAGGGGAATGCTCCCATCGTCTCGCCTCAAACCGCACCAAGGTGGTTTCTGGTGAGGATGGAAGGAGGAGCCAAGGAGAGAACCGTGTCCGAGCGGGCTGCAGGTCTCCTTTTCCCCGTCCATTTACCTCTCCTCGCCGTGCTAGTTTCGTGTTTGTGAGGCTGGACTCTGCAGACCAGCGCCGGCCATATCTAACGATGGAATTCACTGTTCCAGAAGGATGAACGGCGCCCTGTTGGTTCTTCCCAAGGCTGCTTGAGACGGCCTGGTGCAGTGCTAGCTGAGGGACATGCATGGCCTCGCCCGGAAGGTTGACAGGTCTCGACCATGTCCCCTGCGTTGCAGAGGAGTGGAAGCACCCCAGTATCCATGCATCTCGAACTCTCGCATGGTAACGTATCTCACTGCACCAAGGTACGGAGACTAGGCGACCAGAGATCCATGCCGGTGGGAGCAAAACCAGCAGCGCTGCTCTCGCAGGCCTCACCTTATCATTCAGGGGGTACGTAGCAGTGCCAGGCCCTTGTCTGGTTATCTCAAATCCAATTGTCTTCCCCTCCCTGTCCGCTAACAGTAGAAGAGAGTGACATGCAGCATGGACGGACGGGAGCGCAAGCAGCCGCCCAGCAATGCCAGCGACACAAATATCAGGGGCTCACCTCTGAGACGGAGAGGCGAGTTTGGTGCCGGTGTTGGTGCTAGTACTGACGCACCCTCGGTCCTCAGGAGCCAAACTCGGCGTCTGGACAACAAGCCCAAACGGACTAAACGCTGGCCGCGACGATGTGCTGGACAAACAAAGGCTCGGGGGATTGTGCTCTCGGCATGGTGACTCCGTCTCGCTCGGGGTTGGACGCGGGGCAATGGCAACCCGGGCAAGGAACTTCTTCACCGCTCTCGTTGACCACTTTTTTCCCTCTTTCTTTATTTGTTTAGTTCCGTAAAAGGTGGACCGTCGTCCCCTTGTTCTCCTTTGGTTGAGAGGCGTCCGCGGGCTTGAGTTTCGACTCGGAGAGCAGAGGAGAGGATCTTTGGCCAGCAACAGTGGCGCCGCCGCTAGGGCGGCTAATGTGTTCGTGGGCGTGTGGTCGTCGATAAGGAGAGACAGTGGCAGCCGTTGAGCTGTCGATGTCGTTGTTCGCATATTGGGGATCCTTTGGGGCCTGAGGCGCTCCTATCCCCACTATCTGCTCGTCAACCGCATGTGCTCCGGTGTGGAGGGTACGTATCATCTCGGTACCTTTGAATGTACAGAGCACCCAGGCAAGTTACTGGAGGTACAAACACCTGAGCGTGCCCAGGCAGGTAGGTACAGAGAGGTATTCACTCCTTACTTCCAAACCTCTGTGCCTCACCACGCCTCTATCAACGTGTGGCTCGGGCCTGCTCGCACCTGTCACTGAGCTTTTTTTCGTCCTTTTGCGTTCACAGTGGTTGCGCTTATATCATGTAAGTCAATGCAGACAGGATCTTGCACGTCCGCAAGGTACCTTGGTAGGTAGACTTCGTTGACTCTTCGGTTAGGGCTGATCAAAACACGCGGCATACGCAAAGTTGTTCTTTCAAGACCATGGAACCTGTATGGGTCGATGATGGGCATCAACTCGAATTGGTCCGGTAAGCTTCTTGCTTTAAACTTCTCCCGGCTTTTTTCCCGGTCTTTTATCTTCAATTTCAGGCCGACAACGCGTCAACACCTTCCCCATACTGGCACAAAATCGTGAGTTGGACAGCGATCTCATTCCCTGCCGCTGGCCGACTGCAGGCGCCAACGATAGAGATGAAACACAGCGTTGTTGCTCTCTTCACAGTCCGAGTCTGGGACCTGGACCGTATGCACCTTGCAGTCTTCATTCTCACCTTATCTGTCCAGTTAGTACCCAACCAAGGTACCTTGAAATGGATTCGTTCGCTGATGCTTCCTGGGTAAGAAAAGCGTTGCAACTGTGGCTACTCATTTGGTCCTGACAGTCAAGTCCATTGTTCCTCGAGTGCCTGTGCGCTGCTTCTGCTCGTTCAACAAATCTCACGGCAAGCTTTTCTTTGTCCTGGGCTCGGCACACGGTCGCAAAATGAAGAAGACGCTGAACTCTGGTATGCCCACCGTTCGCTCGTAGTATGTTGTGTCAGCAAGATATAATTCCCCGATGCAGTCCTCCTTCTGCCGACTGCCGTCCTGCGTCCGACTCTCGCTTCATACTGTCAACGTGGAAGTCGAGACACAGCAAGGTTCACGGGAAGGACTTGGGTTCGAACGATGTGTTCTAAGTCATATGGCCGATACGGGTTTGAAGCAGTCTCCAGCGTACAGGGAACAAGCCGGGTGAGGGCCGGCCAGCGGACACTCGCATCCTTCTTTCAATGCTTCCATCATCCATGACTCCAGCACCTGGCAGCATGGCCCGGTTTGCATCCTGCCCTGCGTCAGGTTTCCGGTCACAGACACACACACAAACACATCCATCTCTCTCTCGTCTTTGCTCGCGTTTGACCATTTTCTAGTACTCTGTTTACCTTCCCGTCCGACGCGAGAGAGCTGTACCCGACTCGTGCTCGACAAACTCCCCGTTGCCAATAAGAAACACATCCTCACAGGCAGTTGAGACTTCCTAGACGGTCGTTGCGCTACCTGTGGGTTCCTCCGAACGCCATACCTCTTCTGACGGTATTTCCCCCAGCTAACTCGGCGCAGCACCCAGCAACTGTCGACCCCGTCAAAATGGAAGCTGAAACACGAAGCTATGCCAGAACGGTAGCATGGGATACAAAGATCTTGCGGACAGTCGACTCGGTGACTTCCCGGCTCCCGGAACAGGGAAAGAAGGGCAAGCCTACAAAGGAGGGTGGGCATGACTATCTCACTGTTCTTTGTTCCCAGCCGCGTTTGCTGCTGTCCCCCATCCTTTGCGCTCTGCGTCACCATGACATTTCTTTCCCTTTCCACGTTATTTGCTCGGCCGGTTTCCTTTGTGGATGCTGGTCTTGGCAAGCGAAGCTCCCTTTTCGGGCAACGACTGGAACGATGGAAGTCTTCTGCATGTTGAGGAGTGGCAGACACAATGGTATTCATTTAGATGGCTTTGCAGTGCTGCAGCTCCTACCTACTGTGTGACAGCAGCTGTATAAACATAAAAGTAATAAAACAAATTAGGAGTGTGTCGATACTAAGACCCTTTGCTACAGTTGGTAGGACTTGGGGCGACAGCTCAGGAGAATTGAAGTATTGATTACCGCAGCCACTGTCTCGGGTCTTGGAATCACTAGTTCAGGGCTACCCCTGCATACCATCCTCCTCAGTGCAGACAGATCATCGCTCAAGCCACAAATTCCTTGCGCTTTCGAGGCTTACAAGCACAGCCCTACGGAACTCAACCCGCCTTCATCGTCTGAATTCAGACGCCTCCGCTCTACAACGACGCCAACATTGCAAACCACACGTGCCTGTTCGTCTTACCACACCACTTCGCCACGACCTACAAGCTATCAATCCGCATATTGGTTTCACCAGGACTCCTCACTAGCCTCACCACCACCTGCTAAAATCTCCTATCAAGCCCTATCCTCCCGCCACACTTCACAGACGAGCGCGCGCAACCATGGAGACGGGCCACATTGACATCCTGCTGGAGCGCTATCTCGTCCTGCTGGACGAGTACACCACACTGCGCGAGCGCCTCACCAGGGCTCAGGTCGGCATGTATCAGAACATCGCACGAGCCAATTTCTCCGCAGAGAGGGGTGTCCGCTACGGCCCGGACTACTACGACGAGCGCATGCGGGCTTCGAGGGTCCTTGCCGTGTCTGTGGACGGCCTGAATGTCCCTCGCTTCGAGATTGTCCAGCCTGCAGATGTCGTGACGGAGCCGAAAACGATGGGGACCAACGAGGCTCGGGGCCGAAAGGATAAGGGACGGTCGCCGAGTGACGCCGATGAAGCCCCAGATTACGCGGCTGGTGAAGCAACGTTTGCCGATGAGGTCAAGGACGAGAAGGAAGCGAATGGGGAAGAAGTGGAGAAGACGGAGAAGCAGAAGAAAAGGAACAGCGACCCTCTCCGGTGGTTTGGCATCCTGGCGCCATTGCCTCTACGGCAGGCACAGACGCTGTCAGTGCACATCGTTGAGGACGTCATCCCGCGGCTGGTCTCAGTAGATGCCGAGATGAAGGACGTAGAGATTGAGGTCCGGCGGGCGCGGAAGAGGCGAGCCAAGACGGAGGCAGCGTCGAAGAGGAGCGACACGGGCCCTGAGGCGGATCGGCACGGGTTGCATGCCCCGGCGGCGGTGGTTGAGTCGACGTGATTGCTGTTTCCTCCAGCACCGACACCTGCCAGGCTCTCGAGGGCCTCGTGGTTCTTTCTCGCCAAGGGGGCAAGTCTTTGACCAAGTTCGAGCTTCTGTGGAACTAGCATATGCTCAGCCGGCAGGTCCCGGGCCAACCTATGGCTTTCGGTGGTATACCCGGCAGCACCTGCGTCAGCACCATTGTGTTCTAAATTTTCAAGCCCGGGAAGACCGCATCTAAAGCCGCCATGAATCAGTCTCATACTTGTGATAAGTTACACACATGAAAGGGAGGCTCTACTCGGGTAGTGCGGATGGAGACACGACTCGTGTTGGGGAAGCCGAGGACGTAAATCAGCCCTGCGGCATGTCCCCTCGGATAAATGCGGTTATCTCTACATTAGGGGAGAAACGGGGTCGGCTGCCTTCCGTTTCTCAGGTCTAGCTAGTAGCATGATGACGATTTGGTGCCGTTTGACACAAGTTCCTTGAGCCGGGCATGGTATTGAATAAAATTGAAGAAGAAGAAATAACCCAAATTGTTCTGTTCGCACACACTACGTGGCATTGGCAAACAGATGATCGAGACGAGTGTGCTCGTCAGCTTGGACACTGTTGCCAAAACGCCTTTGTCCTGTTCGCCCAGATGGGAGTCTCGACCTCTCTGGGTGTGTCGTCCGCCTGCCACACTGCTGTGTTAAGTATGTACGGGGAAAGCGGTCTGTTTTTAATGTTTTGTCTGCGGCATCTAGCGAAGCGAAATTGGCCGTCGTCCCGGGGGTTTGTCGGCAACGACGAGTGAAGACAAGAGTGAAGGGGGGCCCGGCTCGACGTTTCTGGAGTTACCGGTCTATGTTTCCCAAACACTGCCTGACCGTTCGTTTCCACGACTTTGAATTTGTTTTGATGGCTTTCCTGCCCCTTATTGTGAGTTACCGCAGGGGTTGGTCGGGCGAAGAGACTCAACAGCGAGCCGCAGCCTTTCGTCGTCCACTCATTTCCAGTCTGTGATAGATTCGTCCAGACATGATAAGTGGAATTCAATAGCTGACCCTGAGGGTGTTGATGGTATTGAAACTGTGCGGTGTTCTCAATACGCAACGATAGTATCACCCTTGCTGTCGGTGTCGTATAACACAAAGTAATATCTAGTCGACCGGCTGCGTGAAGGACTCCTTGTCATCGCACAATCATTTGGAGACGGTAAAAACCCATCGCTTCTCTTCCTGACACTGTTCGTTTAACGTCATACGATCAAGTATGAGACTTGCTCGCGCCATATACCCGTCCAAGTCAGGGATGATGAGGCATCTGTATGGACATGGTCGAGGCAATCGTGTTGCACCGACTTGTCGAAAAGGGCCGAACTTGGTTGGTTATTCGGGCGTAGTAACAACGTTTACCAGCTTTACCGAGAGACATACATGCCTAGTTTCGAAAACCAGAACATTGCCGTTCCCCCGGACTTGTTGAAAATGCAACTAAGGGCCAAGAGGCCGATCGGATGCTTTACGACATCGAAGAGTAAAGCGGGTTCCAGAAACCAGAGTCGGAAGACGTTGTGATGGAAGGACCAATGACTTTGGGGCTAATGCCGCATTGTGACTTGGGCTGTGTGGTGGTCACGCTACAGTTTACAGCTTGAACCGAACAGTCCGTCTCACCGAACTCAATTTCATGTATTGCGCCAAAGTGGGATTCGAGCAACAACAGCAATGTTGATGACTGGGATCCGTCATGCCAGACTGAGAGCATAAGGTCCAGGCAATATGAAAGATGTGCCAGGTGTTGTTAAATAAGAGAGAGTTCAAGAATTGATGGACGTGGGTTCCATGCCACCCGCTTCCCTAGCTTATGGCCCTTATAGGCAGTTCGAGGGCTATCCAAGTAATCACGGAGAGAGCCAGAGGGGCCCAACAGATTCACTGTGATTTCGCTGCAAATGTTGTGATACCGCGGCGTCTCTCACTGTGAACCCACTTCGCCCACTGCGGACCCGGGCCTGGAGCTTGGGCCGTGCCTTCTTTTTGATCCAATCAGATACCAGGATGCCGCACGCAACGTAAACAAACGAGCCCCTCCAACAGAATCCCCGTCGCGCTCTACGTACCCGAGCCCCATCCACACTTGCCTGACATCATCCATCAACCTTTCCTCCTTCAAACCAGGGCCTCGCTGGATCGGCCTTGTTCGTTTTGCTTTGCATTCTCTTCTTCCGATTTCCAGGACCTTTAAGACACGAAACCGAAGTCACCCAAGACCGGCCACCAAGATGTCGCCACCCCGCCGCCGTTCGGCCCGGCTGGCCAGCGCGAGCACGCCCAAGGTAAGGAGGCTCTTTGACCTCCTGTGCAAGTAAACAAAGAGACTCGCCGACACAGACTAACGTTGTTCTCTTATTTCTAGCCGAAGCCCAAGTATACTCTGGCCTCCGTTGCCGAACGCGATGACACTCCTCCCTCTAGCAAGGTTGCCGAAAGTCTGAATGCCCTCACCGTCCCGAATCACAATCCTGCCACGCCTTCCTCGTCCTCAAACTTGAAGGCGCCATTGTCTGAAATGCACCCGAGCAAGGTTCACCCTACCGTTGCACCTCCCTCGGCTACCTGGCTTGGTTTCAGAGACATGAAGCCCTCCGACAAGAATGCCGACCCTCAGGCGACGCCGTCCAAGACTACGGGCGTGCCCGAGTCGCCCTTCACCTTCCGCGTCGCACAGCCTGCTAGCGACACGGGCCTGAGTAGCGATGCCCAGCAGATGATGAATGAGCTGCGCGAGGAAGCGGCCAGAATCAAGACCGAGCTGCTTGCCAAGCGTGAATTGGAGAGACAAGATGAAGAAATCAACGGACGCAGAATTGCCACGGCCAGGGGCAAGTCGGGTCGCTTCAGCGGCGCCCACATGGCCGAGTTCAAGAAAATGGACTCCATCGAAGGCCATCCCTCATCCTTCCGAGCCCAGCCTGGCCGAGTCACCCCACTCAAGAGCTCTTTGAAGCGCTCTCAGTCCAAGGCCAACCTCGACGACACACCTACTCAACCCAGGTCTGGCCTGAAGCGGTCTCCCTCCAAGGCCGACTTAGATGACACGCCTACTCATCCCAAGTCCAGCCTGAAGCGGCTTCCCTCCAAGGTCAACCTGGAGAACACTCCGAGCCAGCCCAAGTCAAGCCTCAAGCGATCTCCTTCCAAGGCTAACCTGGATGACACTCCTACCCATCCAAAGTCAATCCTCAAGCAGCCTTCTAGGCTCAACTTGGGCATACCCGGAACACCCAGCCAGCAAAAGTCGAGCCTCAAGCGATCTCCGTCCAAGGCTAACCTGGACGACACGGACTCCAGCGACTCCAAAAAAGCCTCCTTTGGTTCTCGGCCCAGGGCTCGTCTCTTCGCCCTTATCGAGCCTCCCTCTTCCGTCAAGCGAGTGCGACAGCGCTTCGAGGACGACGCCTCCACGGCTCGACCGGTTTCCCGGGATGGCAGCTCTCTGCCGCGTCCCAGGTCGAGCGAAACTGACGCGTCTGTCGGTCTTCGATCTCAACCAAGCCTGGCATCCGTAACGAGTCCCACCTCTTCGTCGCTGGCTCGCGCCGCCGGCAGCAAAATGCCTCTCCCTGGGACGCTGACCAGGTCAGCTAGCAAGCCCGACTTGGGAAGGCTTGTCAAGTCACCCTCGAAGCCCGAACTTGGAAATCTCAAGAAGTCGCCTTCCAAGCCCGAACTGGGTGGTCTCACAAAGTCTGTCACAACCAACAACCTCGCTACGTTTGAGAAGACGGCCGAGCTTAAACGCCGGATTGTGAGCCCAGGTCGATTTGAAAGAGTCAAGTCGATCCTGCGCGGCGGCAAGGGGTCTTTGGACAAGACGAAGAGCGCAATTCCCAAACCCGCTTCTGGCGTCTCCCAAACCCCCGCACCGCAAGTTGCAGAGAAAGCACCGCAAGCCGTTCCGTTCACCACGCCGCGCAGGAAGCTATTCAAGAGAGTTGATTTCACGCCGGACACTGGTCGGACCGCCATCGCCGCCCCTAACACGGTCGCGCACCGGGCTTTTGCCAGCCTAAACCCTCTCCACAAGCAGGAGGAGGTTCAATATCCAAGCCTCGATGCCATGCTCGGAAACGTGACCCATCGGAAAGAGGACGACGGTCTCTATCCCGACTTGAGCGTCGGCAGCCCGTCCGAAAAGGCGAGCGAGAAGGTCACTGGCAACGCAACTGAGGGCAACAACGACCTGCCCCCAACCATTCCTGGCACGTTCACTTTCCGCAGCGACCACACGATTCGGTTTGGTAGCGCCTCGCCCACTAGTTTCGGATCGTCTGCTGGACAAGCTAGCGTCCGCCATGTGCGGACTTCACTGGACATGCCGGGTAACTTCCCGACCGGCACTGAGTTCGGTTCCAACAAGGAGAACAGGTCACCCATGCAACTCCTTGCTGGCATGCCCCACGGCATGCCCAACAAGAAGCGCGCTCGCGCTCGTGAAGAAGAAGGAGATCTCGAGGAGAACACTGCTGAGAGAGCCGGAAAACGACGCAAGGCTGAGCCAGTGCCTGAAGGAGCTGCTCTCCTCGCTCCCAGGTTGATGGGAGCGACCCCACGCACCGTGGGTAAGAAGACTCAGGGTTTTCGGGCCATCCAGTCGCCGAGCCCAGCGAAGGGAGCCGGTATGAGCCTGAGTCGGCTCAACATGCTTGCGAAGCCAAAGATGCGACGTTGAACAGTCTGCGAAAACGATGGTTTGACAGGATGATGAAGCCACATTTTGTTTCACTCTGCGATGCCAGGTTTTGATACTGCTGCCCTGTATAACATGACGAAGGCGGATTTCTGGAGAGTTGGCCGCACGCAGTCAGTACATCGGATAAAACTAACTGATGACCGTCGGCAGTACGTGGTTAGCAGGATGGGTATATGACAGGCGTAAATATGATTTTTTGCCTTGGCGGATGGATTGAATGGCTTTGGGCCACGGGGGGGTTGCATGGGGAAAGAAAGGGCTTGGTCCTGGCGTTGTGTTATCTTTACTCTGTACAATATCGATGGGAGTCGGCAAACGGTCTGTCTTTGTTTAGGTCTCTGTCAGGTTCTTGGCTCATCTGAGCTTTTAGGTCTTCAAAAGTTGCATTTCAACAACATACAATGGCATTCTGATATTGAGCTGATCTGATATATCCAGTGAAGTCGCATCAGGTGTAAGGAGCAGCCGAAGATGCCAGCGGGTCATATCGCGCAGGAAGGGTCGACTGGTTCAGTTTCTTGAGGAAGCCGCCACGAGCAATGGGACACCTCGCAAACCCTGGCTTGCCTCTTTTTTTTGATGGACATCTCCTCTAAATACCTAGGTAACCTAACTTCATCAACCGATACTTGTTCATGTTCTATTTATTCGTTGTGCTTGGCCGCCCGACGCAGTGGGTACCTTCTCCAATAGCATGGGTCCACACGCCTCTACTCCTTTTACCTGCACATTCTGCTACCGACCGTCCGATGGCCCCCCTCACGTCCTCGGGCACGAGGCGCGCCTGACCTGCTCGCCCTGCCACGCGGCGCTCATCGACCTCGCCATCTGCTGGGTCTGTGGAGAAATTGTCTACCGCGGGGACGAGTGCGTCAGCCTGGGATAGTGCTTCTGGCATCGCTTGTGTTACGGGTGTCTATTTTGCGGGAGCAAGCTGGTGTATCGTGGCGTGCCGTTGTTGGAACTCTTCGCCGAGAACCACGATGCCGGCGGCGAAGAAGGGAGCAGTCTAATACTCAGAGTTCCCGTGGCGGCTGGGAAAGGGTGCATGAGGGAGGTTGAAGTGCCGCCGCTGTGTGCTGGGTGTTTCCTGGGAACGGAGGGGGAGGATGTGTTGCAGAAATGCTTGAAGAGGATTGACGTGGCCGACGGTGGTTTGAGTCGGGCGAGATGGGATGCTGGCGAAGGCAGGGCCGGACAGCTGAGAAGGGCCCCAGCGGTAGGTCGCGAGAAATGGATTATGAGATGGGGCTGACTCTTAGCCACAGTCCATTCGGTCATTGAGTCGAGATTCATCTTCTCTCCGTCGAGCGGGAGACGGGCCGCACGACGGAGCCAGAGGGGGTCTGGCGACGCCGGTTACGGATTCTACGATATATGTCTCCATCAACGATCCTATAGGCCTACCAGCCTTCAAACCAAGTCCAACGAAGCCCATACCGGTATGGATGCAGCCATTTCGCGGGCTTCCACACTCAGAAGAGAAACAAGGAGCCAGCACGCTTACTCGTCAATTGGCAAGTCTCGAGCAGACACCGGCCACGTCGACATCAGGAACCTCGACTTTGGGATCGGCAAATTCACTTACACCGACCGACCGACCAACTACACCCCTTCGTCGCTCACCGCCTTTGCAAAGCCCAACCAGTTCCCATCCCATCTGGACGCCTACTGAGATAAGGCGTGCGCCTCCCCTTTCATGGGTAAGCAACGAGCCCCTCAAGCGGCCCTCATCGCGCATAGCAGCCCGCCTCGAGAGGTCGGACAGGACGACCTCGTCGGGTTACATCACACCTCCTGAGACGCCCTCGGAGCAAAAGATGCGATACAAGACCCCGCCACCGCAGCTCCGTCGCGTCAGGCCCCAAAGCCCGCTGACCACGACTTACATATCACGACGCAACGCCATACGTCGAACGCCCCCACCTCAGTCATCCGAGTATCTTGAGCGGTACAACCCAATTCGGTCGCCTTCGCCGCGATTCCGAACCAGGCAGCCGGTCATGGTCGATTTGGAACGAGCGAGCCGTGGAGCTGGTCCTGGACTCCCACGCGAGACAGCTACCATAACAGACGAAAGCAGGAACAGTCAAGGACCACATCAGAGTACGGACAGAACCCTTTCGGACGGGGCAGATTCGCCTCGAGAGATGGGAAAGAAGAAGAATATGCAAGCCTTGCGGAGATTATTTGGCGGTAGGTGAGAGCTCTCTGGCGCCTCCCGGACCCTGAACGGCCAGCTTGAGGTATTCTTATTACTAGCAGCAGTGCAGAATGCAGTAACATTTGGAATAGAAGGATAATCACCAATTATACTCTGGCTGCTAATATGTTGACGTCGGGTATTCCTGGTACACACAGCCAGAAGCTGTGCATGTCATGTATCCGTCGAGGGGCTCGTTATTAAATGTGTCTTTGTCTTCCATTGTTGTTCGTGACCGGGGTGGAATAACGGACCAACAGTGACCACGCCACCGTGGCCCCGGCCTGGGCCTGCACTTACGCTACCCCTGCAAGCACGCGCCCCACACCCACCCACCTCAAAAGTTGAAGGTGCCGACGGCCCATCCCGCCGATGCTAGCCAACTTCAACCTGCCATTGATCAAAACCTCACTCTCTCAGCCTCGTCCTGCTCGTCGCAACCTGCCCACCCTCGCCTGCGACCCCGGTTGACGCGCACAACACACACACACACACACACCAAACAAAGCTAGCAAGATGTCACCTCTTGACAAACCGACTCCTGCGGAGCTGGAGCGTACGCTCTCCCCTGCCCCCCCCTCCTCCCCTCCCATCCCTCCATATGCTAACCCCCCAACGACCTCGCAGAGCAGCTCAAAGACACGATCCATGATCTCTACCAGATTATGGTCCAGGTCACAACCTACAACGCGACCCCATCCAACCCTTCGGGTCCGGCCCTCTCCGATTCGGTCCAGGCGCTCTCCCAGTCTTTGCAGCGCGTTCACATGACGGCCACGGCCGGTGCGCCCCCCTCGCCCGACCTGCCCGGCGCCCTGCCCAAGATCCCGCCCGAGCTCGTGCAGTACGTCGAGAACGGCCGGAACCCGGACATCTACACGCGCGAGTTCGTCGAGCTCGTCCGCCGTGGCAACCAGCTGATGAAGGGCAAGATGAGCGCCTTTGCGCAGTTCCGCGACGTGCTGGCCAACCACATGGAGAGGGGCATGCCCGAGCTGCGCGACGACGTCGCGAGGATTCTCGAGGGGACAAAGGTCGTCGGGAGCGGCAGACCAGGGGGTGATTGACAGGGGAGTTGGTGGGGGGGGGGGCTGCTCTCGGCTTCTAGGAGCAGGTGGAGGGGACGGGTGTGTGTTTGTGTGACACACGCATGAACCGGAGGGACGGAACTTTTGAGATGGCCACGAGGCAGGCGGACGCAAGGGCGATCTGCAGCCCAAGGAAAACGGTGTCCCAGGTCAAGGCGCGATAATTTGATACCCAGAGCCATCGTGTAGAACTTGGCCAAACAACATCACGAAAAGAGATATATCTGAACGAGTCACAAACGGAAAAAGAAAAATGTTGGCTGGCGTGACGTCTCAGTGAGACTGTCACAGCTCAATTACCAATGTCAACTATGCCTAACCTCGCATATAGGAAAAGCCCACTCTGCATTCGATGAGATATGCAAGACGCCTCCTTCACCATGCCTATCTTCCTTCTGTGTCTCTCTTTTTCGTGAATTCGGGTGATGGGAAAACTGGGTCGTGACTCTACCAAAACGTGAAGTGATGAAAAGAAAAGGAAAAAAAAAAGTCGGGACAATATCGGTGTGCCTGGGTTGAACGCCGCCGGTGTGTGCCTTTTTCTGCGTGTCATACATTGTCTATCCCGAAAACAAAATCCCGGAAGCCAGCCAGTGTGCAGTCGAAAGCTCATTCCCCGCCGCGGAGCCGCATGCCCAGCTTCCGGGCCCCTATGATGCAAATGTACACGAATCCCACACCTGCCGTCGCCAGTACAAGGAGCTGTAAGGGGACGAGGACCAGGGCAGCCACGATCCACACACCATACCGGCGGATCTTGCCCACAAGCCGGTCGCCTTCATCGGGACGCCGCTTCGTGTGACTCTTCCTCGGCCCTTGGGCGAATGAGCCGCCCATCTTGCGTCCCGGCTCGGCTGGCTCGTCGTAGATATCTGCTTCGTCTTCCTCCGACTCGGATTGTCAGGTCGAGAAGTTGAAGCCGCGGCCGCCGAAGCCGGCGCCACCCCCGCGGGGACGGCCACCTCCGTCGGCGAAGTTGAATTGTGCGCCGCCTCCACCGGGGAAACCGCCCCCGTTGAAGCCGCCGCCGCCGCCGCCGCCGCCGAATCCACCGCCACCACCCATCATGTTGAAGAGGATCTCGGGGTCGATGCCTCCATGCATGCCACCCATGCCGCCCATACCACCCATACCGCCGCCGCCGCTGAACATGTCAGACGGGTCGACGAGGTCTTCGCCACTGTCATAACGAGCACGCTTCCTGCAAAAGATCGTTAGCAACAGTCGCATTTCTTCCCCACAAAACGGTGGACCTACTGAGAGTCGCTCAGAGTCTCATAAGCTTCTCCGATGTCCTTGAAGCGCTCGGCAGCCTGCTCGTCATTGGGGTTCTTGTCCGGGTGGTGGATGATGGCAAGCTTGCGGTAGGCCTTCTTGATCTGGTTGTCGTCGGCATCCTTCTCAACGCCGAGGATCTTGTAGTAGTCCTTGCGCTGGCTCTTCTTCAGCTCGAGCTCGGCCTTGCGCACCTCCTTTGCGATGGTACGGTCCTCAGGGTCGAGCTCTTGGATGGACTTCCACTCCCGCACGGCGTCTTCCCACTTGCCTGCCTGGCCGTAAGCGTTGGCCTTGGTCTTGCGGGCCTTGAGGTACGTCGAGTCCAAGCTGATGGCGCGCTCGCAATCGGCAATGGCTCCGTCGTAATCCTTGAGTTTGATTTTGCACAGCGCTCTGTTTTGCAGAATCTTTGAGTTGGTGCCGCGGTTGGTTTGGTCAACCTCGAGCGCGGCGCTGTACTTCTCGATGGCGGACTGCCAGCGTCCCATTTTGTAGTCCGAATTGCCCTCCTCCTTCATGCGGTCCAGCTTCTGGACGATCCTGAGATACTTGACTGCATCCCTCATGTCGGGGTCGCAGCTGATGGCCTTGCGGAAGTGGCTGACAGCTTTGTCGTTCTCGCCCTGGGCGTACAGGGCGCGGCCACGGAGCACCAGAGCCTCGGGATCCTGGCTGTTGCTCCTGAGCAGAGCCATTGCGAGATTCTGGGCCTCGCCGAGGGCGTTGACGCTACCCATCTTAAGGTACGCCTCGCCCCGCATGAGTTGCCACTTGCGAGGTCTAGAGGCACCGAAACCCAGGTGACGCTCAGCCTGGTCAAGGGCATGGAGGACCATGGAGCCGGCGGTTCCGTCTCGGAGAGCGCTCTGGGCCGCGGTGACGTGCTTCAGCATTTCCTTGGCCGAAGCCTGGTCCTTGGCCGAAGGGGGAGGGTTGATGCGGCCGAAGACGAGCAGGGCCTCCTGGGGCTGACCCAAGCTGGTGTAGATGCGGGCAAGTCGGAGAAGGATCTTGGGGTTCTCGGGGTCCAGGTCGGCAGCGCGGGTGCAGTCCTCGAGGGCATACTCGTACTGGGTATTGGACATGTAGGCGGCAGCGCGATTGCTCAGGTAGGTGGCCGAGTCGGGAACCAACTCAATAGCTGGAGTGGGCTTGTTAACTTGCAGCCTCAGGGGGGCTGGATATTCAGCAGCAACACATACCCTTGGAGTACTGGAGAATGGCATTCTTGTAGTCCTTCTCCTTGAAGAACTTGTTGCCCGCAGCCTTATAGGCCTCGGCCTCATCCTCAGCGGTGGGGACTGGACTGGAGGGGTTGGACTTGTGAGGGGGAGGGGCAGGAGCATCTCCGTCACCGTTGAAATTGGTGTTGATGCCATTGGGCTTGGGAGTAGAGGAAGAGGAAGAGGGCTGGGCGGAGGTTTGCTGGGGGGCCGCAGTAGGAGCAGCAGCAGCAGGGGCCGTCGCAGGTGATGACGAGGCTGCGCTCGACTCACGGTCGATGTCCATGGCGTTTCCACTCATGGCTGACAAGGCGGACAGTCTCTTTGCACGCTCTTCGGGAGGGAGGTTGAGAGGGTGGGAGTCAAGGTCGATTTTGCTGCTCCTGCGTGAGCCGGGGTCGGTAGGGCGGCGGCCAAAGGTGCGGGATGTGCGTGACGACTTTGTCTCCCGAGGGCCTGGGGATGCAGGCTGGGAGGATTTTTTGGTGGGGGACTTGGTCGGCGATTTGGTGGGGGATCGGGGCTTGGTTGGCGACTTCGTAGGAGAAGAGGCCTCAGAGGGAGGGAAGTAGCTCGAATCTTGGTGTTGGTCGTCGTCGTCCGGACCTTGCTTCTTGGACGATTTCTTTGCAAAGAGCTTCATTGATAAAGCAAGTACCCTCTGAGGGGAACCAAAGAATGCGCAGGCTTATTTTTTTGTTGGTTAATTAGGTAAGGGGCCTCGATGCAAGGTTATGCTTGTGCACCAGATTCCCTAAAGCGCATTAACGGGCCTAGTGAAGGAGGAATGGGTTAAAAAAAAAGGTGCTCTTTTTTTTTCTTCTGGGCTCAGGTGTGCCTGCCTGGTGGAAGGCAGCGGTACCTTGCTTGACTCAGCTCAGGGAATGCGGGAAAGTGCCAGTAGTGTGGGAAGAGAGTACGCTTTTATGTTTTCTGCTTCGTCTCACAGAAATCCAAGAACAAAAAGATGAAGACTGGAAGAGGAGGATGAAGACGAGCCAAGAGGGGCGGGAGGAGCAGAGAGAGAAGTCGGACAGGTCTCAGGAAGCAAAGGTCTGAAAGTTAAGGAAGGTAAGGGCGGATGGGGGAGGGAAGGAGGAAGGAAGTTTAGGCCGCTACTGCGAAGAGGAGGCTCGGCCAGAGGAAACACAGCCCATCGGAGTGGACACTGGAGGGGGATGGGATGCAGCCGGCTGGAGGAGGCAGGGTGAGCGAGAAAGCAAAAAGTATCCGTAAGGCAAGTCGATGGAAGAGGGAGGAGGGGACAAGCTCTCCAGCGGCGGACGAGGAGGAGGCAAGCAGAGCCTGACAGGGTAGCAACAGCAGCAAGCAAGCAGGTAGGTAAGAGGGATATCTCTAGATGTGAATTGCACAAAGTTGTTGCTTTCTGTTGCTGGCATTTCTCGGTGGCCCAAGGCATGAACGGATGGGAATACCAAAAAAAGATCAAATCACCCAAACAACTAGCGAGGCGAGTGTGAGAGCCTTGCTACTCGCCCAGGGAACAGCCACACCCTTCGACGATTTATCAGCTGTGCCCAAACCCCCCTCATCTCTCTTCTTGCTTTTCCCGCCAGCCTGGGTATGCGCCTATAGGTTACGGGGGAGGAAGCCAGAGACTGGGTGACTGGACAGGGGCCTTGTTGATGCTGCCCATGTGCTGCTGGGCTGGGCTCGGCTAGGCGTGCGTCAACCAGCCCATACGACTACAATACGAGTACGTAGCGTGGAGAAAAGTACCATGTATCTATTTCGAAGAGTTGGACCTGAATAACCTTTCCCAGGAGAGACAGAGGAGGAGGATGAGGCTACATCGCGGGCCTACGGCAACGGGAAGCTTGAACAAGTCTCGTTAGACTGAGAGGATGGTAAGTAGTCATCAGCAGAATCGGCTACCGGCCAACAAGTTGTGGTATCGTATACATATAGAGGCGCCTGTGCCATCGTCCTCGTCAGATGTAGCCGGGACCGCGTCGAGTCGTCCGCCCGCTCACACTATCACCCCCACAGGAAGCTTGTCCAAACGGCCCAGTCCCCAGTCCCGTCTCTCCCGATGACTACTGGCAGCCGCCGGGGAGCCAATGGCAACCTCGAAGCCACTACTTGTTTACCTTGATACCTGCACAACGGTGGATGGACGACGAGATCGACAGACGACTAACACTGATTGTGGTTTGTTGTTGTGGTTTGTTGTTGTTGTTGTTGTCACTGTCTGTCTCGGCTTGTCTCCTAGCCACCTGATTTTCTCGTGCACACATTTCCTCTCAGCGGTCAATGGAACACCACGCAGATGTTAGACAGGCCTACCCGCGCCTCACCAACCCAGAGCTAGATGAGGATGATGTAGAATCTTGGTTTGCAAGAAAGAGGAGCTCAGCCTAGGGGGTCACCATCTCCAGCTCCAAAATCCAGAGTATCATCACGTCAAGTTTAGTTTGCCGGACTTGAACTGTTGTGCCGTGTCAATCAAAGATGGCGACGCAGTTTAAGTTTAAGGATACAGACCGTTAAGAGGCGGTAGAGGGACTCTCTAGAGGACGCAGGGCGCCAAAAAAAAAAAAGCCAATTCCTCCCAGTCCGATGTCCGGTACGGGTAACAGACTGCATCGGCATATCGAGGCGTTTGCAACAAACGACTATTGTCTCTTCCCGTTCGCTGCATCCCAGCGGGCCGGTTCGAGAAGGTTCGGTGGAGCCCTTCCTGGACCCCTGCAGCCAAAACCAATCAGAATCAACCACCGCCAGGTATCACGCTCTGGAGTCCGCCGAACCGCCCGAACGCTGTGTTGCTGTCCATGATGCCACACAACCTGCGTCACTGCCAATGCTTGTGCTGAAGGTGTGGTAAGAGGTCCCTGAAATCTTCCAGCGATAGCGCGCGCGGCGGCGACACCACCACCAGCAAGGAACGGACCCATGTCCCAGGCCACTGCGGCACTGCCGCCCGCCCCGTGGAATATGTGCGCTGCACTGCGGGTGCGAGCGCAGGCTGCAGACGCTGGAGGGAGGATGGGGGGCCCCTTGTTGCTCCCAGCCTCCTGCAAACCGAACCGGTGGCATCACCATGCCGTCGTTCACGGATTTGCCCACCAACTGAGAGTCTCATTTTCACAAGAGACCACACGAGACCCAAGAACACCGCGGGGCCGCATCCATGTAGAAGTCGTGTGAAAGAAACAAAAGCAAGCATAAAATTATGTATGCACTGCCCCCGGCGGCTTGTTTCCCCAGCCTTCCGTACTGTTCAAATTGCCATGCACGTATCTTGATTACACTAGGTACTCGGAGTCAAGAACACAGAGTCGACTCCGAGAGGAGTCTGGCCCCGACCCTGTCATGTCGTGGTCTCCGCCCGCCGTCTCCCGATCGCGTTGTTTCTGTCACCCTGCGTACCGGCAGCAGCGCGTTGCTGATTCCCCAAACGAACCGGTTCTCTTGGCAGAAGAATGCGGCTGTGAAACTGAAGCGAGATTATACCTGACACCCCCGTGACCCAGCGTCCCTTCTATGAGTAAAAGTAGAATCGTGTCCGAATGTGTTCGTCAATCCTGGTTTCCGTTTAAGTGTGTTCGTTCCCCCGCTGTGCTCGTCCCCACAGGCGCCGCTATCACATGTCGTCACACCCGATTTCCCATACGCCGGATACCTGCCTCGTTTGTTTTGTTTGCTGGACCCGAGTCAACCTCAATCCTCAGATCCCTCGGCCGACGCCGCTTCTGACGCCGTGTTGGTCCCCATGATGGAGTTGACGAAGTCTTGATATCTGAAGACCTCACGACGGTTGCCCAGCCCGCCCTGCATGTTGCGGTTGAACGCCCTCCTGCCTGTGAATCCCTCAATCACCTTTTCGACCTCGGCCTCCGTCAATGGTCGCTCGCCGGGCTCCGGGGCCGTGTGGAGTAGTGCATCCCGCAGCTCGGCGAGGTCTATTTGCCCGCTGTCGTCGTCGTCGAATGCAGAAAATGCCGAAAGAAGCTCGGACTGAGGCGATAATGATGCCAACATGGTTGCCAGGGAGTTGAGGAAGGCGGCCATTGCCATCGTTTGAGGCGTTGATGGAGGGAAGAATTGTGACACATCCGATGCGCTGGACGGCAGGCCTAGGTAAGAGTTAGCTCAGTCGCGTCTAAGTCTTTGTTACGCGAAGAGACATCCATACCAAGCTGGTTGAGCATGTCCGCTACATCTTCCCTGTTGATGATGCCGTCACTGTCACGATCCAGGACTTCAAAGCCTTCTCGGAGCTGCCTGACTTGGGCAGGCTGCAGATGCGAGAGTGCATTCCCGTGGCTTATTGTCTTCTTCAGACCCGGCCGGAGCGGCTGTGGCGAGGCCATCGTGGTCTCAGCAGTCGGGGTTCGCACTCGAGGCGTGCGACTGTCGGCCGTGTTGGTCGGCGTGGTTGGGTTGCCGAAGCGGCCGTTGTTGGTTGCGTATGATGCTTTCGTCGGCGACCCAAAGGGCGTCACTTGGGTCGAGGGCTGTCGCACTGCTGATGGTGATGCTGGGGATTCTGGTCTTCTAAACGGAGAGCTGCGAGGAGAGCCATGAGGCCCTAGTGGAGAAGGTTTGTAGCCAGCGGGCATTGCCTGTTGTGGGTTCTTCAGGTCAAAATTCATGCGATTTCTTGAGAGATTTTGACGATCCGCACGCGAAATGGGCCCTAGCCTACCATATCGAAAGGGAATTAGGGGCGGGAACAGATGTGGGTGGGAAATAGGGAATGCCTTGCGCTGGATCTGTGATGACAGTGCACCCACTTCGCGCCAAAGTTCCGTAAACAATCCGAGAAATATGGGGAGTCCAAGAGACAACGCCAAGTGAGTCGTCAGAGAGGCAGTGATGATACGGCAAAAGAAGAAATGATCAGAGAGTAAGAGCCGCGTTTTCGACGTCAGACTGTAGTCCTAACAAAAGCTTTAAGAGTCGAACTTGAGTTGGCGTTGCGGTTCAACTTGTGGAAAGACACGGAAGTCAACAACGGGGTTTGGGGGGGTTTCTGAAAGTAAACACAGGCGCCGTGACAACGGCAGCCTTGTATCCGTGCACGATGACAGGCTTCTGATGTGGGGTTGAGGGGGAGTGGTGGTTCGTGGCTGGTGCCGTGGCTGGTGTGTGTGCCACACATGCATGTGTCTCAGCGTGTCAGCTGCCAAAATACTTCTTCCCCAGCCACAAGGGTTTCATGTAAGGACCCTAGACGGAAGGGGAAGGAGGGGGACAAAAAGGGGCCCCTGAGAGAGCTGCCGCAAACCAAAAAAGATAAATGTATTATGAGGGAAAGCCAAGCAAGAAGGAGGGGATGGGGCGCACGACCTGGTACCCAGGTAAGAAATGAGCCAAGAGGATCTCAATGATGGGGAACAACTGAATCCGAGATCGTCATTGTGCTGTACGGATACGCATTGGTCGATCCGAACGCTTTCTCGCAGACACTGCCCACTTGCTCACGGATACTGATGCCACAAGCCCACGCTGCTTGTTCGCCGCGTCAATCCGTCTCTTTGTCCATCTCTGGGCTGTGTCTCCCTGGGCCGACGGACTGAGACTGACAGACAACATCGACTAGCCCGACTAGTTCTTGTTTCCATGTCTGTGTGTCCATCAACTGGCCGTTACTTTCCCCGAAGTGCGCGCTGAAGAGTTCTGAGTCCGAATCACTTCGTAACCATCCGCCGCTTTACTCGTCACCTCTCCTTAGCGCGGCACGCGGAGGACCCCCAGCAGATTGGGAGCAACCAACTAGAGGTCCATTTCGCGACAATTATTTCAGGGGTAGACATCCCTCTATCTCAATCCGACGCCCTGTTTGGCCGAAATAGGTGCGTGTACCTTGCTTCGGCAGCGCGCCTTCGCTGAGCATCATCCCAGGTGGTGGGGGATCGAACTGGATTGCACAATTTTAAGATAAAAAGGGTGGGAGGAAAAGAAGCACTACGTTTTAAGCCATCCCCTGTCAGGAGCTCAGATGGGTTTGGAGCTCCAGAAAGGCCTACATGGCCAAACCTACACTATCACGATGCTTGAAGGTTCAAGAGAGCGAGGAGAGCAAAAAGATACCAAACCAAACGTCGCTGCAGATCATGTCTCGGTGATTTGCTCTTCCACGCATTGCCGCTTTTTGGTTTGTCCCAGACAGGAAATTTCTTCTCTACCACCTCCAATTCCCGAGGGGGCGATCCTGTTTCCGCTTGTTGGCAAAGACTGGTTTCCGTCAGTCAGTCGCCTGCATCTGACGTTTCGAAGAGCGCATTCGGCAATCGTCTGAGAGCGCCTCCACGCGCCACCCTGGGCCTGAAAAAGTATACTTTAGGTAGGTATACTGGGATACCGCTCCGGAACGGCCTTGCACGCCTGCAACTAGGTACCTAACCAACTGCAGCTAACAAAGTACGTACCACGCCGTCGCGCTGCCTTCGTCCCCTCCCTTGTACATTCCCCCCCCATCACATCTACCGTCGCCCGCCCTCCCTATCTCGCATCCTGTATCCTAAGCCAACGCATCGCATCTGGCTACTTCCAGGACTTTGCCTGACAGCCGACAACCTTCACGATTCCCGACAACGACAACATTGAAGATTTACCGCAGTACTCGGTGACCCCTTCATGTCGCATCCTCGCCGTTGAATGTTCCTAGCCCTGGGTCATTAACCTTCTCTGACAGACCCCCGCAAGGCCTCCTAACGTTGCATTTCTCGATCGGCGACAACTAAACTGTGCTGCACCTCCCGGAACGGACCTCTCGACTGCATCCGACTCTGAATGGCTCTGGCTACCGGCAGCTTGCGCAACGCCTTGAGCCCCCCATTGACCAACCTGATCGACTCCGCAATTTAAGCATTACTTCCTCAGCATGGCTTCAACCCAAACTGCCTTGCCGTTCCTCACGCGCAACTATTCCAACACGCAAACGCAGTATCCCCCACCCAACGGCCCCTGGCCTAGTCGTCGGACCTCGCTCTCCAGTTTCCCGGCTTCGAGATCCCCTTCATCAATGTCCAACACGTCTCGCCCGTCGCGATCCCCTCAGCCGCCTCCCATCGTCGAGACGGACCGTTCCTCGAATCCGAGCTCCAAGTCCAAGACGCCCTCTACCGGCGTGTCGTCACAACACTCGTCGCTGTCCGCCCCGAGGCGCTACAACCCCGACGCGCACCCCTCTCGCAAGCTACGCTCACAGTACCCGCGTGGGTCCACCGAGAATCATGTCGAATATATCTTGGTCGCTTCTTTCGATATTGACCGCGGCCCGGTGATGGAGCACCAGTACCCCGTCTCCATCACCGGCGACGAGCACATGCTGGCAGAGCTCATGTTACCCGACCAGGCGCACGTTCGAAATCAGGACTGGACCATCTTCTTCTTGCACAAAGATACCAGTCAGGAGGAGGAGGATGAGGAACGCAAAGCAAAGGAGGCCAGGAAAAAAATGAGGAGGCGCTTGCGCAACCGAGCTGCCGGAATCATTGACGAAGAAGACGACGGCGAGGACCTGGACGACGATGAAGAGGGGGAACTGGATGACCTGGACGAGAATGACGATTCTGAGTCGGACGATGGCGAGCCCGAAGGAGGAGAAGGGCCGCCTCTGATCTACGTGTTGAACTTGGTCAACACGAAACAGGACAAAACGGTCAAGAGAGGCGCTGTTGTGAAAGCGATGGCAATCTGCACCAGACATCCATTTCTGCACATATACAAGGTGGGTCAACATCTCTCCCCTTTATTCTCTTGCTCCGCCCACTCATATACCACAGCCCCTTTTGCTGCTGGCGCTAGACGAGTACTTCAAGGCGCCAGTACCAGAGACGCTGGCTATGCTGTACGATGCCGTCAACGCCATGGACCTGTCTCTTATGCCGAAACTCAGCCTGCTTGAACGGCATTTGCTATTGGCCAGTGACAACAAGGACTTGTTTGTGGAGAAGTTTGAACAGATGATTCAGATGCGGATAGCCGAGGATCGCGGCGAGCACCTTGTTGACCAGCCCTTTGACGCAAGCAGGGATCCGCCAAAGTTGCCCGGTGTTTCGAGAGCAGGGACAAAAGCCCATGTCGAAGGAGCTTCGCAATACTCGGTCCCACGAGACACACACGAGTTTGAAAGTAAAGTCATGTACAAGGGCATCCCGATTCCTATCAAGGTGCCTGTTGCCGTCATGCCAGAAACCGTGGGCGACTTCTCTTTGATTAAGCTCATCCAGAAGTTTTCCGAGTCTCAAGGAAAAGCGCCACAGTCGTTCCCCTTGCATCCGCAGTTGACGACAAATGGCCCGAATACACACCCCATCATCGTATTGGCCAATGCGTTGCTGACGCAGAAGCGGGTGATCTTCCTGGGACACAACATGCCTTCGGGCGAGGTTGCGGAGGCGGTCTTGGCGGCCTGCGCCTTGGCATCCGGTGGTATACTCAGGGGCTTCACGCGGCACGCCTTCCCCTACACCGATCTGACCAAGATCGATGATCTTCTCAACGTGCCCGGATTCATCGCCGGCGTCACAAATCCAACTTTCGAACTGCATCCCGAATGGTGGGACGTATTGTGTGACTTGCCTACGGGGCGAGTCAAGATCAGCAGCAAGATCGACCCAGCACCCACAACTGAAGGGATGGTCTACTTTCAACAACATAACCCGGCATATGCTGGGCTCGTTGGAGGCACCTCCAAGGTCGCGGCCGAGAGCGATCTCACTGGAGACGCAGCTTTCATGCAGGATATCTTGCGGAGCATCGCTGCCAGGCATGGCGAAAGAGTGATTCGAGCCAAGTGGCGAGACTGGGTGATTAGGTTCACCAGAGTCGCAGCCGCTTTCGAGGAGAGCGTTTATGGCGCGAGTGCGCTTTACATTGGCGGCGACGAGATGGAAATGGGCCCGGTAGGCGTCAATGGACACGGCTACGTGTGGCCTGACGAGCAGTCCAAGTCCAAGGAACTTGCGGGCAATGTGACGAGGATCGAAGGATGGAGAAACACGAGGAGCTACTACAGCTTCATCCAAGTAAGCAACAAGCACCATCAGCCGGCGCTGGGTGTTGATACTGACATTCTCAGGATCTCGCACTGATGTACACGATACGGCCACTTAAAGGTCTCGACCTGCATCATATGCACGACCGGCTACGGACGCAGCGGCTGAATCCAATGCAAAGCAAGGAAATCTATATGACGTTTTCCAAATACGTCCACTCCTACGACGAGATTTGCTTACTACTGAGTGTGGCGCCAGAATCGCACGCCGGTTTGTTCTACGTCGCGCTCGGTCTTTTCCACAAAGACCGCGACGTGCGATTTAAGACGGCCGACCTGCTGGAGCGCATCGGCGAGCACGAGGCGGGCCAGCATTGGTGGAAGGCACTCAGCCGGTTCGAAAAACTGGCGTACAACCGTATACGCAGGGAGCTGGACGCGGAGATGCGTGCGAAGCTCGAAAAGGAGGGCCCGAGTCCCGAGGTGGAGAAACGGGTCAGCTAGACGTTTTTACTCACCTCTTTTGGCTGTACTCTTCTGAATATCCTCTGTAACGACGGACGCTCTCTTTCACCCGGCACTGGAGTTCCTGCTTGGTATTCATGTCAACCGCAACGTGTGTTGCACACAAAAAGGGGTGGTTGTGGGGGTAGGGGGGAATGGCTGCATTTGTTTTTTTTACGTCACGAAGGTCATGATGGAAATGGGCGGATGAACGTCGATTACAGTTCTCAAATTTCAAGAATCTCAGCAGCAGCAGCATACTACTCATAAAACCAACCAACCTTGGACTGTGCGCAACGCACGAGAGAGACTGGGCTCTCTCTCTCCCCCCCTCTCTTTACTCTCTGTTCACACACAACCGCATGGTATCCCGTCTCCTTCGACTTCGAACTTAGCAGACGAGTCCAACCACTGCTCAACAACGGCAACGACAACGACAACGACGTCAACATTAACATTTACTTGGTTTACAGTCTAACGCTCCGGCCTTGGAGTCAGGCGGAGGGGGCGTTACCGAGACCCAGGTGCTTGGCGGCGTGATCCACGTGGTCCTTGGCGAAGGAGGCCATGAAGAAGTAAGAGTGATCGTAGCCCTTGGTTACCGTCAGCTTTCCCCGTCCCTCCCTGTCTCACGTATAGAGGCGCGACTTACGTAGTGGTATCTCAGGCTCAGGCCCTCGAGGTTCTTCTCCTTGACGACCTTTTCAAAGTTCTCGGGCAGCAGCTGCTTCTGTATGTAGAAGTTGTCGCCAAGGCCCTGTGATGGTGGTGAAGGTGGTTATTGTCAGCTTCTGCAAGTCGACGCAGCATGTGGTATTCAGCCAGTGGGGAAGCTCTCTTTCAACTTACGACGTCAATGAGGGCGTTCAGGGGGCCGTAGCTCCAGTTCTTGACAAGCTCGGTCGAGTCGTGCTTGGCCCACTCGGCGCGGTCATCGCCGAGGTAGCCGTTGAAGGCCTTCTCGCCCCAGGGGCACTTGGAGGGGTTGGCGATGGGGGCGAAGGCGCTGACGCTGCGGTACATGCCCGGGTGGCGCAGGTAAAGCGACAGGGCGCCGTGACCGCCCATGGAGTGGCCGGTGATGGAGACGCGAGAGCGGTCGAGCTTGCCAGCGAACTCACGGAAGAGCAGCTCGGGCAGCTCCTTTGTGATGTAGGTCTCCATGCGGTAGTTCTGGCGGAAAGGCTCGCGAGTGGCGTCGACGTAGAAGGAGGCTGCCTCGCCAAAGTCCCACGAGTCGCGCTCTCCGGGCAGGTCGAGGCCACGGGGGGAGGTGTCCGGGTAGACGACTGCAAGGCCGCGGGCCGATGCCTGGGCCTGGAAGAAGCCCTTCTCGGTGCAATTGTCCGGGGTGCAAGTCAGACCGGAGAGATAGAAGAGGACGGGCACGGCGCGGGTGGTGCACTGGGGCGGCAGGTAGATGTTGACGGCCATATCGGTGCCGGTAGTGGACGACTTGTGTGAGAGCTTGAGGAGCTGGCCACCGAAGGAGGTGATGGTGGCCTTGGTTTGGAACGCGGCGGCGGCGGCGGCCATTGTTGCAGTTGTTCTCTGGGGGTATCGCTTGTGGGAATGGAAGGGTATAATGCTTTTGAACCGAGAAGAAGCAGAGGCCAAAGACGTGGAGAGAGAGAGAGAGAGAGGGTGATAAGGGGGAAGATGATGGTGGAAGAAGAGTAAAACGGGTAGGAATTATTCTATGGTTGCAGAAGCAGAGGAAGAAGAGGAGGAGAGGGTTTGGGTATCAAGGAGAAGAGCGGCATCCATGGAGTCTAATAAATAACAACCCCGAGTTAAGTCCATTGAGATCAGATCGGAGAAGTGGAGGACGAGGGACATGATGGGCCTGGCTCTCTGGATGGATGGGCTGTATCCCCCCCCCTTGTCCCTTGACCGTTGTCCCTGGTCGTGATGATGCCAATTTCACCCCACCATAGACAGCCGGGATGGAGAACAACCCCTCCTCGAAAGTCTGTCTCTTCTGAAGACCGAATAGCTTGGAAGGAAGGGGGGGCGTGTAATGTGCCGAAGATGGTAAAGCTATCCGGCAAGGTAGATAGGTACCTGGGAGGCACAGCACGAAAGCTGTCGCAAGGTCCAGTTCATGTTTGTAATGCCGTTCGAGGGGCGGTCTTGTCGCTTATGCTGCAACGAACCCCGCATTGTCGCGCGGGACCAGCGAAGCTGAGAGCTGCTGGGCATTAGCTGGTGAGGTGGGGGGGTGCGTCATCGGAGGGCAATGCCCAGCGCTGGCTAGGTACCTAAGTTGTGAAACGTATCCGCTGGAGCTTGCTGACTGGATCCAGAAGTAACAGCTCCCTTCCCGGCCAACTTGCGCGTAACTACTAGTAAGCCCCAACTTAACCTCCCACCATTTCCCATAGACCAAAACTCATGTCCATCATGCAATGCCCGAGTACATGGCAATCTTCTTTCCCGTACTTTTCGCTAACCATAACCTCGTTCCTCCCTCTTGCCCACCACACTTATGCTTCCTTTCCTGCGAACATCCCCGGGACCGGGCGTCCAGAGCGCGGAAACTCTAAGTCCCGACCCAAGGCATTGAAACTCAGTGCCGCTGTTTGGTGTTCAGCACCCCCCCTCCCCCTTCATCCTAGCATTGTTCAACATGCCAACAGCCACTTTGCTTTTCCTGGGGATCGATTGACAAGGCATGAGGTTCCTATTCGACATGACCGCACTCTCGAATATTGGAGATTCTTGAAGCTACTTTGACAGGATGAAATCTATTATCACCGTCACGTAGGCACCGTCGGGTCGCAGGTCCTCCGACACACAGCTTACGCGTGATATCACACTGGCGACAGTCCACCTGGAGTGGTGGTTTCACGCAAGTTTATCAACATCTGAGCTAACGAAGCGCGACAACACGAGTTCAACAGATTGGAGAGTCTCTGCATTCAAGGCGAGCGACACAACGCGCTGCTGACCGTTCGACCAGTGGGAGTCGCAGCGACAAGAGCCGCCGCCGCCAGACGCATGTTTGCACACGAGAGATTCATGCTTTCGTGTCACAGAAACAGCAGTTGAGATGGGCTTGAGATGTCCGAGGCCGTCGCGTCCGTCCATTCATTGACTCTTGAACGACAGCAGGGAAGCGAGGCAGAGTCCGTAAGCACTCGAATGTCAGACTAGAAAGAGAACGATCCAGTCCGTGTTCGGACGAGCAGGACGGGACCCGGACGGGCAACGCCCGTCCTAAGCAACACTGACAGACAGAAGAAGGGAACTGATTGCGGCCAACTTTGGCCGGCTTGTTCTAGTCAAGGCGACCAAGACATTTCGAAAATGGTGAGAGAGACGACTGCAAGATGCAACGTTCGATCCGCGTTCGATCTTGTGAACAATCATGAACTTGAGCGACCGGGGCGACGTCTGTTGGAGAAGTCTCTGTAAGGTTGTCCGAACTTTCACGCCGATAGCTGTCGTTGCCGGCTCAACCTTCCACTCGTGGCTGGCATTCCACACCAGCAAAGCTGTTAGGACAGTTGCTTGCCTGGCCTGGGATATGACCAAGGCCAAAACTGCTTCATTTGCGAAACAGCATTGTGGGAGAGCTGGAATTGACGGGCATGAAGCATGAAGCCGCCTTGAAAAACAAATATTGAACTTAGCACAACCTGCGCCCGTTGCGCTGGGCTCTGGTTTGTCGCCTCAATGGAAGATCAGCAACGAACCGGAGGAAAAGGGGGGCCGCTCGGGCGACAGGCCGCATTGTGGCACCCCCGTGTGTTTGCCCATGACGGCAAGAACGTTGTGCCCGGACGGCCGGCTTGCCCGGCTCTCGATGGTGCCGGGTTGTTCCTTGTGGGCTGGAAGTTGGGAATTGAGACATTGGGCGCTCGGGGAGCATTATCGCATACACGCCGGAAGAAACTCCGCAGCGACCACATACCTCCTCTCCTGCCCACCGCCTCGCTTCAAACTCGCCGACGGAGACGATGACTGACACGCAACTTGTCAACTTCTTCAGTCAACTAGCTACCTGCTCGTCTGATCTCATCACATAGGTTCGCGTCCGACCCATGCCGCGCCCAGAGAGGCACATCGTATCTGAAACTGTTCCTTCTGATGCAAAAGCCATGGCCCTCGAGCAGGCCGTTGGGCAAAACAGCGCTGGCTCTCCATCTTAGAAGCTTGCCCGCTACGATGTGACGATCTCCTTCCGTCGCTGCCTGCCACGTTAGAATCTCAACCCTCAAGGTTCCTGCGCCAAGTTGGGCGACCCATTTCAGTCTGTTGCATATACATAGCAGATCGGCTCATTGACTATGCCCATTACTTGCCTCAGGGTGGTTCAGAAACCCAGCGGTCTCATGTCCATCACGTCGTTAAGCTTGACATTGGGCTAGGCGGTAGGTTCATAGTCGTGTTCGTACACGACTTGGTCTCAAGGTTCGCACCATCACCTCATTCGCCGTTCATAACTACCCCCCCCCTCCCGGAGAAACAAGCAGTAGGCGGCGTTTACGAGGTGAAGTAGGAGGCACTCACCTGGCAGCTCCCACAATGTAGGTTCTGCCAGGCCCAATACAGCCGATTATATCGCCGCGTCGCCAGAGCTTGAGAAGGCATCGGAGGAGGGGTTTCCGCCCAGCTGCATGGTCTCGACGTGCCTCGGATACCTTCCTTTGCGACGGCCTGGAACTTGTTGACGGCGCTATTTCCACGGGTCAGGTTCATCATGTTGCCGGAGTTGGCCCATTGGCGCAGCGGGTAGGCGTCAAAGTCCCGCGTTAGGCAGCGCGGGTTGCCCTCTATGAGCTTTGCCGAATTATAGGTCGTGGCGTTGCCGTACGAAAGCATTGCTTGCGGTCCGAGGTGGACCGTCATATTGGAGAAGGGCCTGCGGGTGACTCAGCCGCCACCGTTGCCGGGAGGGAGAACGATGGCGACGTTGTTCCTGAAGTTTGTGAGGACGAGGCCCTCGTCGGGGTTGCCGTCGCTACTCATCAAGGTCGGGTCGCCGTCGTGTAGTGAACCCAGTTCCAGTAAGGGGAGGTCCTTGACGAGTCTCGGTCCTATCGGGCATTTTCTCCTATAATGCTAGCAGATCTCATGCTGGGCCCGGGGAATGGAAGGGGGTGGGGGTCAGCAAGTAACTCACCACTCGCGCCAGACTCTAATGTTCCCTCTCTTGCATCGCCCAGTGTCGCTAGCGTTGTTCTCAAAACGGACGAGGATATTGCTGTTGCCTGTTGATGTATGCAAGGGCTACGCCAGTGTTGATTTCCTGCTGGGTGGGTTATGTTGCCCGAAAGGCCACGAGACAAGGCTGTCCAGCTAGTCGGGATCTCCACCCACAAAACTCCGTATCCTTGATGATAGAAGGGAACATATCGACGTGTTACGTTGATGACACGTCCTGCGCGTATAATGGACCATGAGATGGCAAGATGAGATATGGGAAGCCGTAACGAAGCGCGGGTCCAGGGGAAGTATGAACCGCGAACTACGTTCAGACGGACTGGGTGAGAGCCGGGACAGGACTAGAGCAAGATCAATAAAGACGGCGACGGAGAGCCGCGGCTGAGCCGGTTGGCGGCGATGGTGACGTCCTACGGCTCACGTGGGACCACCTCATCTCTTCCGCCTTCCGGCAAGACTCACGGATTTACCACATCTTGCGGAAAGGGGGCGGCGACGAACAACAACCCCTTGTAATCGAGAAGCGCAGATGAGGGAAGCGCGTAAACTCCGCGGGTAGTAGTTTTCGAAAGGTCTACGCGACGATGTAAGGAGCGTTTGCTGCGCGGCGCCAAGGTCCGTGGTCCTCTTCCCTACCCGGCCGGAATGATGGATCATCCGGTCTCTCGCGCCTACTCATTACGCTGCAGACTGCCCGTCGCGTGCATGAAGTGATCCGGGCGAGGGGACACGTAGACCTGGAATGAGTCACTTACAGCAGTCACGAAAGACACAAATGCCGGATGTCAGAAAAAGTAAAAAAGGGTAGCGTGAGAAGGTATACTTTTTAGGTCTAATATTCCAATCTCTTTTCCATTTTTTTTTGCCTAGATAAAACGCCACGCTCAATGCAAAAATTCAAAGTACAACGATACATACCACCACCTGTTGGCTGTGTCTTTTTTAGTTTGGGGGTTTCTTTTCAAGTGTTTTGTTCTCGAGAATCTTCCTGCGTAACAGCAACGAAGCGAGCACGCTCGGGAAGAAGGGCGGAAGAAACGGATTTGGAGACTTGGCTCAGGGAGGAGGGGGTCTGACTACTCTTCAGGCAACGACAATAGGAGATGGGTATAGGGTGCCTTGCATCTAGTCGCGTGTACGTGTCTCTCTTTGCTCCGAAAGTGACAAAAAGCCAGTTGTTTCCTGTCTACTGGAGAAGCTCCTCGCAAGTCCAATCCTCGTAGCTGTTGAAGCACGGTTAGCATGCGTGCCTCAAATCCAGGACGAGCCCACGACAATTTTGCGTGAACAAGGAAGAATCCGGCACTTACTATCCATCGGGCATGTACCGGCGCACGATGAGAGGGATCTTCTTCTCTCGGAGCTCCTTGATCGCGATTTGAAGAGGGTCTGTCTCGCCTTCCAGATCCACCAACACAGGCGCGTTCATGCTACACGTCTGTTATTAGCCTTGCGGATCGCGTGGATGACGGTAGGTATCGCAGGTGGTGCGGTTGATGGTAAATGGATGGGGGGTCGCTCGTTGTCGTACCTAATTTGAAGAGCGCGGGTGCCGAGGATACGAGCGCGCTCGTACTTCGTCATGTAGGGTGTTGTAGTCCGCTGGTCGTCGGGAATCTTCTTGTCGCGGTGAGACTTTTCGTTGCCCTTTCCTGAGTTTGCCGCGGCCGACGGGTCTCCTGACACAACGACGTTATCGGCTTCCTCCTCATCACCCTCGGCTCGCACGACGTCGTCCTCGTCAACGGGTGCCTCCGGGTCCCAGTAGTCGGCCGCCTCGTCCTCGTACATGGGCTCGTCGCTGTTCCAACAGTCAGAGTCGCATTTGCAGAGTGTAGAAGCAAGTCCACATACCCTCCGCCAACGTCATCGTCGCCAAAGTCCGACATTATGCAGTGTCAATTGAGGGGGTCGGGGGCTGAGGGATGTGGTGCAATCGTTTGCTGGGGTGTGGGCGCTGATTTCGTCGCGTGGGTTAGGAGGTTGTCGTGGGGGGAAAGCCTGAACGCCACTGCTGGGTCCAGCCGTGAAAAATTATTGACGAGGCTGCGATCGAACAGAGTTCCAATGGGTGGGTCTACACTATCGTTATCAGCATCAGTGGAAAGCTTATCCGGACCGAGTCGCACCCCTGCCCCTCCTGTGGTTGCTGGTCCAGCACAAAATTTCGCCTGACCGCCCGGCGCAGTGGGAATTTCTGCCAAGAATAAGTCCGCCGTCTCTCTCTCACACATATCCCAAACGGCGAAATTTCCTCTTCATCGTGGAGGAAGGCAATGCACTGCCCAATTCGCCCGCCATGACGAAGAGGAAGGCAAGAGAGACCTTCGTCGTCTCGGACCCTAAAAGGTCCAAGGTAGAGATCCTGGAAGATGCTGGTTGGTGATATCCGGGACCTACAGGTAGCGGTGCATCTCGCTAACACAATGGATCAATCAAGCTCCCAGCGACGACGATTACGACGACACTGCCAGCAACTCTGGGTCGACGGCGGATGCAGAGGTAGAGTCGGTGCAGACTGGCCAGACCTCCCTTACCACCCGCTCCCGCAAATTCCCCTCCGACCTGAAGACGATACCCTGCACCTACCCGGACTGCAACAAGACCTTCAACCGACCGGCCCGCCTGGCTGCCCACCTTCGCTCTCACACGGATGACCGTCCCTTCAAGTGTACCTACCCCGGCTGCGACAAGGACTACCGCGAGGAGAAGCACCTGCGCCAGCACGTCAAGGGCTCTCACACCCAAGAGCGCAGCTACACCTGCAGCCATGATGGCTGCGGCAAGTCCTTCCTCACGGCGACCCGCCTGCGCCGCCATCAGGACGTTCACGCCGGCCAGGAGCGCTTTCGGTGCCGTGACTTCCCTCCTTGCAACCAGAGTTTCCGCAAGCACAACACCCTCCAGCGCCACATCCGCTCCGAGCACCTCGGCGCCCATGCCTACCCATGCACGGCGTCCGGCTGTGGCGCGGGCTTCGACTCCCAAGGCGCGCTGCGGAACCACACACGGCGCGAACACAGCGAGCCTCAGTTCTGGTGCGAGGAGTGTGGCGGCGACAGCGGCGAGGTCAGGGTTGGCTTCACGACACTCGCGCTGCTGCAGGCGCATATCCGCAAGGAGCACCTGAACTGCATCTTCTGCGAATTTAAGTGCACGGGGCAGTGGGAGCTGGAGCGGCACGTCGAGATGCGTCACTCGGGCATCCCCGTCGATGCGCGCAAGACCATTGCCTGTACCTGGGAGGGCTGCGACAAGCGGTTCACCAAGAAGCACAACCGCACTGTGCACATCCGCACGGCGCACGAGGGCTTCCGCTTCGTCTGCGGCGAGGTCGACGTCAAAGGATCCCCGGATCTCGAAAGCTGGTCCAACGAGGAGGGCTGTGGCGGCGGCTTCGTCACCAAGGCGAACCTCGAGGACCACATCCGCTACGTCCACCTGGGCCTCGAACGCCCGGTGCCGAACCAGAAGGCCCCCAACATCCTCGATGACATCGCCGGCACGAAGCGCACCGTCCTCTGTACCATGCCGGGATGCACGGCGCGCTTCATCCGCCACCACGATCTCCAAGTTCACCTCGAGCACCACCCCCCACCCTCCCCGACCGCTCCGCGTATGGACCAGATCGAGGCCGCCCTCCTCAGCCTAGCAGAAGACCCTGCCGACAACAACACGCCCTTTGGCGAAGACCGCGAGATGCCGGAGCTGCCCTTGTACGGCATCATCCCCGGCGTGACAGACTTTGTCGGCGGCGGCGACATCCCCGGCCCAAACGACGACTTCTGGATCGGTGCGGCCGACGAATTTGGCACGCCGCCGCAGGCGTGGCAGGAGGAGGAGGCGGCCATGCGCGCACTTATCGACGAGGACTTCTCACAGTTCGTTGACCCGGCGCTTGGAAGCACCGCTTAAGGACAGCAGGCCGAACGCGAGTAACCCTTCGGAAAACAAAGGATAATTCGCAATGTTTCTTATTTATATTTTCCTGACGACAGCAATGATACCCGGCCACACGCGGAAAGGCCATGACAGCCAAAAAAAAAAGGTTGATAGATAAAAATTGGGGTTTCACCAAAAAGTTATTGCTTTGATCGGTCAAGACGGATGGATGTATGCACATGTCAATGGAAACCACAAGGAGCCGATGCCGCTCCATGTCAAACTCGTTATTGCTGTCCGGTTCCTAGTGAAATGATGTTCCCAAATTCCGTTTTCCAATCAATGCCCATATCTATAATGCCGCGCGGTCGTCATGCTGCGCGCTGTTGAGGACCAGTTCAACCCAGACAGGCCACAGCGCCCACGAGGTCATGGCGATGACCCGTCCATCCAGTCTAAAACAATCGATGCCCTTCGAGCCGTAAACCCGTACAGTGGTATAAGTTTAGATCCTCTGCCTGCCCTGCCTGCCCTGCCTGCCCGTGCCAACCCCAGCCCCCTCTCAGTAACATGCCCATGAATCCAAGTCAAAAAAAAAAAAAGGGGGGGGGGGGGGATCCTGAACGCCGATGAAGGGGGCCTTGACGCCAGTGTCGTCAAAAAATTGTGGTGTCGCGTCTTTGCAAATGTCATGCCATGTCGTCAGTGCGTTGAGGCGATGGCACTGGTGATGCCCAGCAGAGCCATGCCCATGAATCCGAAGAAGATGCAGAGGTTCCGGTTGTGGTTCAGGCTGAGCGCCTCGACAAAAAGCTGCAGACCGACGCTCACCATGATGCCAGCCGTAATGGCGAACATGCAAGCGTACGCGACGGCGTTGGGGGCGAGGTGGGTGTGCTTGGCAAGTTTGAACCACAAGACGGCGATGCCCGCGCCAAAGGGCTGGCTGAGGCCACCCAGGATGGCAGCCCAGAACATGGCCTTCATGCGGCTCCCGAGCGCCATGTACAGCGGCAGTGCCATGGCGAAGCCCTCGGTGATGTTGTGCACAAACAGAGCCATGAAGACGTTGAAGCCCAGCGACGGGTTGGCGTGGTTCGTCGCGTAGGTAATAAATCCCTCGGGGAACTTGTGCAGCGCAATCGCGATCGAGGTCTGTAAGCCAAGGGAGAGGAAGGCGTTGGTCGGGACGTGATGGTGATGTTGCGCTTCAACGTCTTCGCCCAATTGCTCGGCATCGCTGTGGGCGTCGTGATCATGACCATGATCGTGATCGTGATCGTGGCCATGGCAGTGGTGATCTGCGTCGTGATGCTCTGGCAAGGGCTCTCTGGACGTCGCACGGCTCGTGCGTACCTTTCCACTGAGGGGCGAATCGCATGAAGAACCGCGCTCCTCCAAGTCCTCCAGGTCAGTATGGCTGTGAGCAAAAAAGCTTCCCGTGCTCGTCCGCAACATGGTCGGATGTCTTGGGGCTGCCGCTGACCGGTTACTCAAGTGCTTGAAGCACTCTTGGCCGCAAGGGTCGGTGTATCCAAAGCACGGCCCCTCCCCATCGCAGTTGGTCTTTGTGTCTTTGACGAAGGACATGACCCGCTGTTGGACTTGGGCCATGGACGGTCGTCTATCGATGGTGGGACCACGGCTCCGAGAGGTCCGGGCCGGATGGGAATGCGTGGTATTGAGGTTCAGACTGCCCCTGCTCGAGGCATGGCGCTTAGGCATGAGGGGGGCGCCGTTTTCTTGAGCCATCTCGCTGGTGAGCAGAGGGGTGGACTCGGTGGCATGGCCATTCTTGACGACCCTTTCGAGGCGAGGCCGCCGGGACGACCGGCGGCTCGACGTGTAGAGCGAGGTCTTTCTACTTTGGCTGCGCGACCGGGCATCAACCTCGGAGTGATCATGTGAGTGGTCGCAGTCCACGACATGCGACGGCATGTATTGGTGAAGCAGGCGTGAAATGGCCTGGATACCGACAAACCCTCCGATAAAGCAACCCATCATAAGGAACCCTGCCAGCTGGTCTTGAAACCCATCCTCCTTAAGATATTGTTTTGCGGAAGGCAGCATACTGTTCAACGCCGAGTACAGCTGTTGCGCACAATCACATTATCAGCCAAGGTTATCCCAACACGACGCGCACAAAGAGCCCTCGAGGTCAACTGACCATGACACCGAAGCTCAGGCTTAATGAGCAGGCCAGAAAGCCATTGCTGTCTTGTATCCTGAAGTTGCGCTTCCCGGGGATGTAGCGCACAAGCAAATCGACGCAAATAATAGATGCGCCAACGACGCAGGCTGCCAGGAAAACACGTGTCAGCGGCGAGTCGTATCCGCAGGCCGAGGAACCGCACGGCAATGTTCGTCGATCACGCACCTATTCCGCTCACGATGCACATGATCCACCCCCTGGTATCGTTATCGACCTCTGTCGCGTCCATGATGAGCAGCTCGGCTCCAACGCCTCCAATCAGTGCCTACAGACGGACTTGATGCTCAGCGCATGGAAGGGCAGACGGCAAACTCGATGTTCTCGTATGGGAATTCGTTCAGTCGGATTCTCGTTTCTCGTTCATGGGCCCCAAGAAGCTGGGTGACGGTATCGGTGTGGCTGCTTGCCGTCCTGCACGAGCGGGTGACCTCTGACGTAGTACAGTGGCGCAAGAGACACGGGTGGGTTGGTAAGTTGGTCGCTGGAGATGCAGGGGCGCCAGGAGTTGGAGAAATGAGGATGTAGGGTTGACGGATAGATCGTGAGAGACGTCGCAATGTTTTCGTTACAGGTTCGAGGGGAAAGGAGAGCGAGGAGTTGGGTGGAGCGGACGTAGGTACAAGGTAGGATAAGACGCTGCTGAGAAAGCAGTGATGTCGATGGCTGCTCATAAAATGGAATTCAAATGGGTAGCGCTGTGGCCCATGGATCTAGTGGGGCTGGAGACTTTCGTCGTCTGCGAGCGCCTTAAGCTTTCTGACCAGCGCGCGACGGTGGATTTGGGGAGCGCACTGCTGTTGGCGGATCTGCTGTGTTGTTTCTGTGCGAAATGGGCTGGGGGGCCGGGGCCTTATACATGGGCCTGGTCGAGTACAGAGTACAAGTGGAGGGATCGTATTGTGAGAACCTTGATAGCCAATATGACAAAACTCGCCAGTCTGAGGTCTCACGCCCAGACAAAGCCCGTTTCCCTTTCCATTTTACTCGCATGTTTGATGTTTTACGTAGTACGGTTCGCTCCCGTCCTTTTCGTTTTATTTATTTATTTCTTTTGTCTATTCCGCCCCGAAAAGACCCCACCCACTCAGCTTTCTCTTTCTTTCGGTGTTGTTGTGAGCATGAGGCTCATTCTGGCATCCGATATGGAAAAGTCAGAGCGAGGCGGGAGACCAGTCATGGGTTATTGATTTTTTTTGTTTATCCCGCAAATGAGCAAACATTCCAAAACAGCAACGTTATTGTTCGCCTCTGTTGGGAGACCCCGCCGCTCTCAGTCCCAGGCCGAGTCAAGACATGCCGGCGATTCTGGACAACACGCCATTAGTTGAGTAGAAAGGCTTGGCTTGAGGACCCGGATGGACTAGGTATCCTCGTACTCCCTTCAGTCCCGTGACCCTTGCTATGTGCGCCGGCTCATTGATGCATGCCGCTCGAGGCGCCTTCCTAAGGGATGCTTGACCAAATACACGTGAAAGGTCTTTACCTGTATTGTGTGTAATCGTACTCTGTACAGAGTATTGTGTTTGTTGTTAAGCGCGTCAGTTCGTTGTCCATCGTATTTGCATGCTTGTTGCTAGTCGGCCAGGATCTTTCTAGGAAAGAAAGTTTCTCGTGCCGCAGGATTGGCGGGGGTCGCGAATCGGAGGCTGGGGGTTGGTCATCCATTTCAGCTCCTCCCCCCCACCTTGTGTGGCAACGGTGAGAGACCCGGTATCCGTACACCGAGCGACTCCCAGGTGAGCCACCTTGGCGCACCAGCCTCACTCTACACCCCAAAACCCCCACCAATGGAACGAAGAATCGGCAAATGCTCGGGACCACCAGGAAACTACCGCTCTCCCCTGTAACTGCCCCGTGAGTTGTCCCTGTCCGCTCGTGTACCCTGGAGATCCCTGGCCAGACGCGGCCGCCGTCCACTGCCCAAAATTTTCCAGTTCCGAAGCTGACCCGTATGTCCGGCGGAAGATAGCTGAGACATCCACCACACCACCATCACCACATGCCCATCCTTCCAACTATCCCGGTCAGAGCAGTGTCATAGTCGCCTGGCGCCTGACTGACATTGGGAAATTTCCATTCTTCTCTTCCCTTCCCGGTTCTGCCACAAAACAACAACCCTTCAACACAAAGCCTGGTCGCGCGCTACGAAACCCACCGCCACCATGTCCAAGACCACATCTCTCGCCCTCATCGCAGCTCTAAGCGCGGGAGGCGGCGCCGCCCTCACGGCGACCATGTACTCGCTCCGTTCCCAGAAGCAGCCTCCCACCGCGGTACCCGCTACAGCCTCACTCTCCACCTCGCCCCCCGTTCCGGTGCCTAGCACACAGGTCTTCACCAACCCCAACGCGCCGCTTTCTCCTGCCTCCGCCGCCTCCGCCGCCGCTGCGCCGTCGCCACCCGGCTCCGTCTCCGGCAACCCCGTAGACCCAGCCGGCCTCTTCGAATACGGTTTCCCCGGCCCCGTCGCCGACCTCGCGACCCGCCAGGCCCTCATCTCGAGCTACGACCGCCGCACGCGCAACCCGCACTGGGTTGTCGAGCACATCACCGCCGCCTCCCTCGCCCAACGCAGCGGCGATCGCAAGCACAGCGCCTTCCTCGAAGACGAAGCCGTCCCCGAAAAGTTCCAGGCCAAGCTCAAGGACTACTTCCGTAGTGGCTACGACCGCGGCCACCAGGTCCCCGCCGCCGACTGCAAGTGGTCCCAAAAAGCCATGGACGAGACGTTCTACCTTTCCAACATGTGCCCCCAGGTCGGCGATGGCTTCAACCGCGACTACTGGGCGCACTTCGAGGACTTCTGCCGCCGCCTGACCACCCGCTACCCCTCCGTCCGCATCGTCACCGGCCCGCTCTACCTGCCCAAGCGCGACCCCGTCGACGGCAAGTGGTACACAAAATACGAGGTCATCGGCAACCCGCCCAATGTCGCCGTGCCCACCCACTTCTACAAAGTCATCTTCGCCGAGGACGGCAAAGCTGGCGGCAACGTCGCCATCGGCGCCTTCGTCATGCCTAACGCCCCGATTCCCAACAACAAGCCTCTCTCCGAGTTCGAGATGCCCCTCGAGGCCGTCGAGCGCGCCGCCGGCCTCGAGTTCGCCTCCAAGCTCGCGCCGCAGCGCCGCAAGAGGCTGTGCACCGAGACGTCGTGCGCCATCGTCGTCAAGGACTACGCCGACCGGCAGAAGTCCTTCAGCAAGGGCGGATCGCAGTCCCGTTCGTAGACCGAGTACATGAGATTGGACTAGAACGGAACGGGGGTAGCTGCGGCCGTAGCAAAGGATGCATGGCATTTTCCTTGTCATTTGCTCCCCTTCCTCCATTTTTTCCTTTTCTCGGCAGACATCCAGCAAGATGATGCGGATTTTCTTCTTTTCCATGTCTGTACCACCATTGTACCTCTTTGGGCGGCAATCAAAAGAGGCCGGCAGCATCACATTTGCGTAACAAGAGAGGAGTTTTTTTTAGGCTTTTTCTTTTTATTGGCAAGCAAGCACTAAGCGGGCGACGAGGGTTTCCTTCCAGCAACGTCGTACTTGTACACTAGACAGGCTCCGCCGAACAGATGGCTGGCGACAAACTGCCCCCACATATATCACATGCGTGAGGAAAATTGAGCTGCTGTGTATTCTTAATCGTATGTTGACATGTGTTATTGTTATTTTTGGTTTCCATTTAACGCCAGGGTATCAACCCGTTGTCCAGCTTGAGTCAATATCATACATGGAGGATTACCATAACACCGCGACTAGGTCATGCTGGTTTCTCGGCTTCGCTTTCTTCTCCTCAGCCTTACCCTGGAGGCGTTCCTAACGGGACCTGGTGTAGTTGCCCCGTCGCTGCTCCGCTTTAAGGCTCTCCTCCTGACTAGGCAGCGGGGCTCTCCTACCGCCACGACTGTCGTAATTATCGTTGTGGTTATTCGAGGGAGGCGGCATAGGCATGGGAGGAAATCCCGGGGGAGGCACGAAATTTGACGGCGGCACTAAGCCGGGTGGTGCGAAGCCGCCGGGAGGCGGCGGTGGGAGAGTGCCTCCGGCCTTCTGGATCATCTCGGCGATCTTGGCGAGATCAGCAGGGTTGCTCGGGTCGATGCCGCCGGGTAGGGGAATCGGCGGTGGTGGTGCGCCGTTTAGGCCGGGCAGAGGGAAGGGAAGAGGGGGGGGGGGAGCTCCGCCGTTAGAACCCACGCCAGGAATCATGGGCGGTGGTGGAACAGGACCGCCGTGGCCGTTCTGCGGCATAGAAAGTCCGGGCAGCCCGGGCAGGCCCGGAAGGCCGGGGAAACCAGGCACTGTGGGTTGCTTGAGAGGCATCTTTTGGTCGACGAGGCCATCCATCTCGTCTTCCATCTCCTGCTCCTCTTCTTCCTGGCGCTGGCGACGGCCACCACGGCGGTCCCAGGTACCGTTTGCTTCTGCTGCTGCCTCCCCGACGTGGTAGCGATCCTGGAAGACATCGGCATCGCCAGGGCGCTTTCGGGACCAGAACCTCGTGATACGATCGTTAGAGCCGGAGGCCAGAATATGGCCAAGGGGGTGCCAATCTAGAGACCAGATGGCGAAGTCGTGGGCGTAAGGGACCTTGTGCGCGGGGTATATCGTCTGTGCTGTGGTTGTCGAGGGATCAGAGCTGTCATACGGGGCCATGGAGCTGGCATGGCCGGCGGGCGTGTTCGGCTCGTCCAGGATGTAGTGGTGTAGGGAGCCGTCGTGGCCACCTGTGGTCAGCAGATTGGAGTGGACTGGATGCCAGGCAATTGTGGAGATGTCCTTTTCGTGTCCCTTGAGCAAGCAGATGTCGCGCATCATTCGGAGGTCGAAGACTCTGGCGGTCTGGTCTCGTGCTGATGTCGCGAGACAGTCGCCTTGCACCTTTTCGAACAAGGTCTTAGTGATTGTGTTCTTGTGTCCATGGAGGGTGGTTAGGCAACGGCCAGTTCTGGGATCCCACAGCTTGACCAGGTGGTCTTTGGAGCCTGATACCAACAAGCCCTTGGTCGGATGCCAGTCACAGCTCTTGGCGTCCCATCCGTGGCCCTTCAGAATGGACTCCTCCACTCCGCCTGCAAAGTCGAAGATCTTCAACGTCGAGTCGTCGCAAGCGGTGACGAATTTCGAGTCGTTGGGACTGAAGGCGAGATCTCTAACAGGGTCGTTGTGCGCGGCGATACTTTGCAGGTTGTTGAAGTTGGGTTGCCAGTACTTGACGCTTCCATCGTGGTCGGCAGAGATGAGCCAGTCGTCGTTGTGGGAGTAGGCCAGCGCTCGGATGGCAGAGTCGTGGGCTTGCATAATCGTCTCAAAGTTGAATCCCGTGCCGTTCCATAATGTGAACTCTCCACTGCTGGAAGCAGTCAGGAGACGGCGGCCTTCTGGTGTCCAGCGAACGACGTTGATGGGATGCTTGATCTTGTTGAGTGATGAGTGGAGATGCTTCACCGGGATTGTGTCACCAGGGTCTGTCCTTCTGGCAGCAGGTGGTATGAACTATGACGCTGTTAGTGTCAAGAGCAGAGTAAGTAGACAAAGATCTTGCCGAGGACTCACGTCGACGATGAAGCTCGCACTGGGCCTCTCGATCTCTCCAATGTATGCGTCGCCTTCCGAGGGTGCTCGATGGCGCATCCAGTTGGCAACGGTTGACCCATAATCGGTGACCGGACCTGGGGATGTTAGCCATGTACCATCTATGCTTGCCGGCCTCTCGCAAAGAAGCCCGAAACGGTCTCGTTGTGAGCACTCGCATCCTCATGCTACGAGAAGGAAGCAGAATAAGCGCCCCCTAGCAAAGATATTTTTTCCATAAGACTTCGAAGAGAAAAATAGCGAGGTAACTCACGTCGACCTCTAGCTCTCACAAAACCGCCATCACCATCTCCGCCTGGCCCTCTCCGGTCATGGTGATCCCCTCGAGGATCGTACGCCATCTTTAGATTTTCATGAGCGAGCTGCAGGGCGAACAGTTAGTATTTCGACTGATGTGCGGAAGCTAGAGGATTGGATAAATGTAAATTTGGCGTTGATGGCGATGGAGCTTCTTCCGATTGTTCCTTCCACAAGGCTGGTTGTCGCCAATCACAGCGAAAATGAGCGCGACGCGTGCACAGGCCATCAAGATGTCTCCAGGTCACATGATCATCAATTCTGCTTCGAAGGCACGTCCCAGCTGCTGCTAAGTTCCATCCCGAAGCTACCTAATGCAGCTGTGAAAAGCTCCACGGGTTCTTATCGGAGTTTCTTATCCGGGCCAACATCGGACCCCGTTCTTGAAATTTCCACTCGCTCGCGCGTCATCTGAGATTCGCCCAAAAATATCCCGCGGTCGTGAATGAGGTTATATTTACGGAAAGGCGCGGTTGGGCCCCCCAGTCCCCCTCCCGGCCAGAGAAATCCCCATTCCCCCTTGAAATTGGCATGTGATTGCGTGTTCAAGCCATGGCTCCCTCTTCATTTTCTCTTCTTTGCAAAGCACCCTACGCCCCACGATTGCCCCCATGGTCCACCACTCAGAGATGCCACCGGGGATCGCCGCTGCTATCCCGTAAAGGCCCATGGCGTGCATGCATGCGCTTTTCTCTGAGGGCCTCGCCTCAAGTACCTTGGTGTATGGTTCCGTAAGGTGATTTCTGCCTCCTCAGTGGGCTATTCTGCTGTATGAACTTGGCCCTGGCTCCCCCGACGATCCAGAGCGCTAGATCAGACAGCTCCAGCGGCCCTGACGTTCTCAAGGTCACCCCTTCCAATCCCCGAGGCCGTGCCATCATCTACCCACCTAGTGTAGCTCGACCTGCTGCGCTGCTAATGTTTCCCGTTTCCCGGATGGTCCTTTTGTTTTGTTGTCCTGGCTTTTCTTCGTGTCTCTGATTATCATCTGCCTCGCGTTTCTCTGCAACTCGCACCATCCTGCACGTCGGCTGCATTCTTGTCGTCAGCGCGCCTCCTCATCCATCATTCCTCCACGTTGGCGAACGGATCTCCACGCTTCAAGGGTCGACGGCGTCGTCTTAGCTCCCTCCACCTGTTTTTCCTTGACCCCCTGCGTCGTCTTGACGTGCCCTTCCTTACCCCCTTCTCTAGTTTCCCTCCTCCCCTCACCATCACACCACACTACCACTGACATTGCCATTGCCCCTCTTCCCAAAAGGCACAGTCCCAAAAAGGCCAATGCGTTCGCTCGCCCGTCTCATCCTAAATAAAATAGCTTCTTCCAGTTTTTAGGGAGCTCAGATCCAACCCAGTGCGCCGTCCGGCGTCCCTTGGAAACACTGGCTACAAAGTCAATTCGTACCAATTCTTCCTGGGCGTCGTCTGTCTTGCATCTTTTACAGTCCGATATCTTATCGCGCTTGCCACTTCTCACCTGCATTGCATATACATACTAGCTATTTCTTAACTACCAAGAAGTCTTCTCACTCTTTTAACTTTTACCCTTCTTTCCCCTTCGTCATCCACTACCGGTTCCTTTTCCCCCTTCTCTTCCTCCTCCTCCTCCTCCTCCTCCTTTCCCCCTACCGCTTCCTCTTCATACTCTCGTGACACGGTCTCAATTGCTCCCAGGACGTCCTGCCCGCCATGAACACGGCTACGGTGACGAGCCTCGAGAGCTCAGCCGCCACCACCTCCTCGTCCCTACGTAATACACACAATGGTAGCTCGAACCCAAAGGCCGCCGCCGAGTCGACCACCCCCGAAAACCACCGCACCACCGAGGAGCTGAGGAGGGCGGTTCAGCGTAAATACAGACACGTCGCTGCCGTACACTCCAAGTCGCGCCCTTCCACTTTAAGCCATGACTCCAATACTGCTCCAAGCTTCATTGGTTTCAGGAACCTAATGGTAATCGTACTAAGTAGGTTGAATCGGCATCCAGGCTGGTTTCCGACTTTGGCTAACGATGTGTAGTTGTCGGTAATCTTCGACTGATGATTGAAAACATCGAAAAAGTAGGCAGCCATTGAGATCAGGAATGTGGACTTGAAGTCTCTTCTAACGTTACTAACCACTCGTAGTACGGAGTGTTAATTTGCGTTCGCTGCCACGATTTCCGTCGACAAGACCTTGCATTGGGCCTGGGCTTATACCTTCTCATCCCCTGCCATCTGTTTGCCGCATACTTGATCGAACTAGCCGCCGCTCAGCAAGCGAGGGGCTTGCGCTCCAAGTCAAAGGATGGAGCCGCCAGCCCAACATACGACCAGCGCGCACGTTTCAACTCCACCTGGAAGATCATTGCCTGGATTCACGCCGTCAATATCACGCTTGCTCTGGCAGTGACATCCTATGTTGTTTACTTTCACATCCATCACCCCTTGATCGGCACCCTGACGGAGCTCCATGCCATTATCGTTTGGCTCAAGACAGCGTCGTACGCCTTCACGAACAGAGACTTGCGACATGCCTACCTGCACCCTGTCAAGGGCGAGCTTGCCGCCATGCCCGAGATCTACCAACAGTGCCCCTATCCACACAACATCACGATGCACAACCTGGCCTACTTCTGGTGGGCGCCGACGCTGGTCTATCAGCCGGCATATCCGAGGACGGACAAGATTAGATGGGTGTTTGTCGCTAAGCGCATGGCAGAGGTCTTCGGTCTGAGCGTCTTCATCTGGTTCGCCAGCGCCCAGTACGCCGCGCCGGTTCTAATCAACTCCCTCGACACGATTGCGTCTCTGGATATCCCTAAGATTCTTGAGCGGCTGATGAAGCTCTCGACCATCTCACTGGTCATCTGGCTCGCTGGCTTCTTCGCTCTGTTCCAGTCCTTCCTTAATGCTCTCGCCGAAGTGACCCAGTTCGGCGACCGGTGCTTCTATGAGGACTGGTGGAACAGTGAGAGCCTGGGCGCATACTGGCGCCTTTGGAACAAGCCCGTTTACCAGTACTTCAAGCGTCACGTCTACTCGCCCCTAATCGGCCGAGGGTGGAGTCCCAAGGCCGCTCAGTTGGCCGTCTTCTTCGCATCGGCGGTTCTTCATGAGGTCCTCGTGGGCATCCCGACTCACAACATTATCGGTATGTCAAGGTCCGCGATTACTGTACAAAGGGTTCCTAACAAACATACCACAGGTGTTGCTTTCGCCGGAATGTTCCTACAGCTTCCTCTGATCGCCATCACCACCCCACTGGAGAAGATGCACACCCCGACAGGTCGCATGCTCGGCAACTGCATATTTTGGGTTTCTTTCACCATCCTCGGACAGCCGTTTGCCGCCCTGATGTACTTTTACGCGTGGCAGGCTAAATACGGCAGCGTGAGCAGGCAAATAGCGTGGTCACCTGTCACAAGCTCGTGATGAGCGTCCTCCATAGCGGCGGCATAACATTGCCCAGCCTAATTATTCATATATCTCACAGTTGCAATAAAAGTACAAGAATGGCAGCTTTGTTTCAACACCGCATCATATCGCACACTGGTGCGGGCTCCGACGTGCGTGGAGTCATGTCAACCGCAGAAAGGAATCAAGGTTCCGACGCGTTTGCGATAAGCGACGTAGTCCTGGCCGAAGAACTTGACCAATAGATCCTCCTCGTGACGTATCCTTTTGGAGAAGAAGTACCACAACACGGCCGTATAGGCGACGAGGGAGAGCAGGTTCCCCATGACCAGCTGGGTGCCAATGGCCCACCAAAAGAAGCCAAAGTAGGACGGGTGACGGAACCATGCATAGATGCCGGTCGTAACGAGGGTGTGCGACTCGGCGCGGTGGTGCTGGATGGTGTGGTTGAAGCTCTGGCCGGCCGTGACCATGGCGAGCGAGCGGACAACCTGGCCGGCGACCACCAACGCCAATCCGGCGGCAAGCAGGACGGGACGCAGGCCGAGGGGCACCCACACGGCGCCCGGGAAGGCGAGGTTCGCGAGAAAGCACTCGGCGAAGGCGGTTGCGTGAGCGATGGCGTAGGCGGGCCAATTAGCTGTGAGGAGAAAGGCGTGGATGGTGGCCTGGGGCGTATTGTAGGCGGCCGTGGTCCAGAACTCAAGGAAGTGAAAGAGGGAAAGGGCGGCGAGGAAGAAGGGGAGGCGCCAGAACGCGGAGGAGGTCGTGGACAGGATGAGGATAGTGAGGATGAAGCTCGTCAGATGGGCGGCGCCGAGGCAAAATGCGCGAAGGGCGATGCCGGCAAGGGATTTGGGCTGGTGAGGGTAGTACTCCTTGCCGGGGGCGGGAGGGTCCAAAGGGCGGGCGTTGCTGGGGGGAGTGTTAGTTGCGGACCAAGGGGTCAGGGTTGAGGTGTGGACGGGTGGATGAGATGATGCGGGAAAGACTGTTGACATGGCGGAGGAGATGTATCATGGTAGTGGTGGCGGCGGCGGCGGTCTAGGAGGCTCGAGGGTTGGGAGTAGAGAGGGTTCATGGATTTGGGGGAGGACATCGTGATGGTGGGGGGAAGGGGGGTTCGTGGTGTTGAGGGGCAGTGGCGAGTGAAGGGGATCGGTCGGCCCCCGGGGGGGGGGGTCTTCAGCTGCAGTGGTCACACCTCTCGAGAGGCAACATCCCGGGCGGGAACGAAGAAAGGACGGAGATCGGGCTGAGACTATTGACTTGACGGAGCCGGGACCGACGACGGGAGGGAGGGAGGGGGCTTGGCAGGGCTGAGTTTGAGAGGGAAGGGCGGGTGACTGTGAAGGGGTAGCTAACTTACACCCGATGGAAGGTCGACATGGTGGCGGGCAGTGAGATCTGTAATCCGATGTCCTCCAAGACCTTGGCCTGAGCCACACAGAAAGAACTTGATTGAGCCTTGACTTTTGGAGGCCGCGGGACGCGGATTGCGGGTGAGGCGGACGGGTAGAACGGAAGTGCGAGGGTCGTATGGTTGAGTTTCCCTGTCTGAGGCTCAAACGATAAAGATTGACGGGTACCTGTACAGGGGTGGGGAGCAGTGAGGGGCAAGGTGTGGTACGGCAGTTTAGGACCCAAGTGCCGTCATTCCAGTGCCATCCTGCGTTACACAGACGCCGAGCCCGGGATTTTGAGAGAGAGGAACTGAGCACTGTCGGCTAACTCTGCCCGACTTTCGGATCAAAGCGCAGGTCTCGCGCTGTGGGTGAGTTCTGGTCGATTACGCGTTGTAACGAGCACTTCGGGATGAGGATGCGAGAAGAGGCCGGCGATACTCCGCGGGTGCGTTCCCTGTCAGTACCGTCGTTGGTTGGTCCCGAAGACGTGGCGGCGTGGAGAGAAAGGACAGAAGGGGGGACACTGACAGGGTTGGAAAGGAATCGGGAAAGGGAACTGAAAGAAAAGAAAAAGAAAAAAAAAGGATCGTGGTCCAGATTGTCTTGTGGAGGAGAACGGGGATTCCAGTTTCTCGCGAATTCTCCACTTCGGGCCCTAGGCAAGGCCCAACGAGGAATAAGAAGAAGAAGAAGAAGAAGAAGGAAAGGGAGGGAGGGAGGATAGGGTCTCTTCCAGGCGACAACAGTTGTTCTCTGAACCTTTACGGATACTGCACGAAGCAACGAGAGTAGTTTGAGTTCAAAAGCCGGTACGCAGGTAAGGCCAAGCGTGAGCGCGGGCCGAGTTAGGGGGGCGGGTGACGCAAGTGCGTGGAGCAGCTGCCCCCCCCCCGAGAGAGATGCGCTTTGGTCCGCTGTTGCTGTCGCTATTGTCGGGGGAAGTAGCAGTAGCAGTAACATAGAAGGTAACAGTGGTGTTGGTGACAACGGACGGTCAACTTTACCCTTGAACGGTTCGGCTTCACCGATATGACTGCTCATCCTTAGCCTCCCCTCTCCCCTCTTCGCTCTCCCAGTTACTCTTGGTTCGCATCACTCAGATCGCTCAATTGGTCACTCGACACCTCTTCTCCAGGTTTGGGCGGCGAGATAATACATCACGCTATTCGTAGCTCAAGAAACGGCCGGCACTTGACATCCGAGATCTCCCACGCCATTTGGTCTTTTACCCATAACGGTCCATACCCTCTCCGTCAGGGATTCCTCGTTGCCCGTTGTATCTTGCCATTTACAAAAAGTCTTGGGTCTGCCCCAGACATCCCTTGCCTTGCTCCCGGTGAAAGTGTGTGAGAGAAAGAGAGAGATAACGCCGTCCACCGTTTACTCGCTTCTTACACGAACCCCAAAACTCGGTTCGCTACTCCCTGTCACCAACACATTTCAACCATGCGATATTCACATACACACGACGCGCAGACTCGGCCCAAACGCGCACCCATGCAGCAGCTGGTCATGGACATCCGCTCCATCGACAGGGAGGAGAACCGTCGGCGCATGAGGAACGGCGAGCTCTACTGGGCCTTCACCCCGGACCTCATCGCCGACCGGAAGCGGTGCAAGACGGCCTGCGACAAGCTCAACAACGCTGGCGACATGAGCCGCCGCACCCTCATCGGACTGTGGAAAGAGTGAGTTTGCGCCTTGTTGTTTGAAGTATTGGTTCTCTGGGCATCCGAACCCTGCCGTTCCGGGATTTAGGAGGCCCCGTCCTACAACAGAATGCATGGATCTGATTTGGAATACCAGCATCAACGGAGACACGATCCCTCTTCCTCCACCGCGTATCCGCCGGGATGAGGACGATGCCCTCCTCGAGGAGTACCCATGGATCGATACCCCTATAAAGATGGACTACGGCTACAACGTAAAGTACGCGAACCCCCTCCCTCTCCTTGTCCCCCATACATACACATCTCAAGTAAAATAAGAGAACCCTTGTTGTGTGCCTCACCGCTCCTGCTGACAACAACACAACAACAGACTAGGCGACAACGTGTACATCAACTCCAACAGCACGTGGGTAGACACCTGCCTCATCACCGTGGGCTCGCGCACTCTCATCGGCCCCAACTGCTCCTTCTACAGCGGTGAGCACCCGCTGGACCCCACCCTGCGCAACGGCACCCGTGGCCCAGAAAGCGGGAAGCCCATCACCATCGGCGAGGACTGTTGGTTCGGCGGCAACGTCATCTTGCTGCCGGGCGTCACCATCGGCCGCGGCGTCACCGTCGGCGCAGGGAGCGTAGTGACCAAGGACGTGCCGGACTACGTGTGCGTCGTCGGCAACCCGGCGCGGATAATCAAAAAGATTGTGCCGTCGCAGCCGTCGATCACGGGGTCGGCACCGTCGTTATCGACCAATATCAATTATAGCTCTACAATGTAGTAATATCACCATGTTCCTCGTTGCATTCGTGTGTGGGTGTGAGTGTGTGTTTAATCGAATCATAGGCCGCCCTGGATCGTGAAGGACGCAATGATGAGGACCAGCACGTTGATGGCGCCCCAGAGTAGTGGGATCCAGGTCGACATGGAAAAGAAACCAGCGTTGTAGACGGCGCCGAGGCTGTTGGTGGTGCCCTGGTCAGTTCACGGCTATGTGCGCGCGAGTAAAACCAACTCACATGAGCCCGACAACGCTGCCCGCGACCAGCGCTTGCACACCCGACACAATGAGATATAGCAGCGGCACGGCCCAGAGGTACGTCAGCGACCCCCGCTTGTTGGTGTGCATGGCGATGGTGATGGCCGCGGCGCCGAGGTGCACGACGGCGTAGATGATGGTGGTCCATAACACGGTGAAGCGCCAGATGTCGCTGATGTGGAAGAGGCTCCAGCGGTGATCCGCCGTCAGGTCCCGAAGCTGCCAGTTGATGCTGGGGAACGATGGCGTGTTGTAGTTATCGGGGGGGTAGTTGCGCGCCCGTTGCGACATTGCGGCGGCGGTCGTCTGCGTGGTTTGGTCCGAGAGGCAGGCGCGGGAGCCCCGCGGTTGGCGGCTCAGTAGGTACGAGAGGTATGAGGTATGTGATAAGTAGGGAGTGATTGTTGGGGTCGGGGACTTTTTTCCCTCCCTCCTAGGAATTGGTTGCTGGCGGTGACGGCGTATCTGCTGGGGTTGGGTGGACGATCTTCAGGTGTCAGTGGAAGGTTGTACAGGGATAGTGCAGCTTCCGGGAAGGCTCAAAGAGAGTTGTGTGAGTGGGTGCCCCCGGCTTTAGGTCCGTTTCCAGGTGCCTCGGCAAAACCGCCCGTGCCCCGGCCCGACGACGTCAATCATTCAATACCACCAACGCTGCCGGCCTCCATCCGCGGTTGTCTTATCGTCGTCCGTCCTACAATCGTACAGCTGACCTGATCCCCGGTCCCGTCGCTCACGCCACGATTCCTTCTACACCGACAACAAGCGTACCTCGAACCCCCCCTCCTCGAACCCCCTGTACCGCGCACGATGCCGGCCGACAGACTCCTCAACACGGTCCTGCAGCTGTACCAGAACGTCCATGATGATCGCAAGACGGACCAGATCGTCGGCTCGACCGTGAACCTCCTGACGACTCTCTCGAACCCGTTGAACCTTGGTGTCCTCACCTCGCAGCTCCTTCAGGCGCCCGCCACATGGCACCGTCGCGACGGCCTGCGGACGAGCCTGCGCATTATATCCGTCTACAACAGCGCCGCCATCCGCGTGCGCCAGAACGAGCTGGACAACGCCAAAATCACGATCCCTCATGCGCCGCGGCAGGGCGGTGGGATCGGCTGCGATGCGTGGGTTCGCGCCGTGGTCAAGGGCGCCGACGACCGCTCTAACCGGTGGCAGCATCTGCTGGTGCTGACGGGCATACTGATGGGCATGGAGGGCAACGACAGGCAGTCGCTGTCGCGTAGTCTGCGGAACACGCTGGAGGAAGCGGTCGTGACGGCCGCGAATCTCGCGTTGGAGAGGCTTGACGGTTCATTCGCTTCGGCGTCGGTCGTGCTTGCGCTCAACTACGTCTTCCCGTTCCTCTCGGATTTCCGTCAGATGGCGCTTAACTGTAACGCGCTTCTGCCGATGGCCCTGCTGGCTATCACGGGGGAGGATGGTTTCGAGGACGGTCGGTTCTTGGAGGACGTTGGGAAAGATATCAGACAACACGGACAGGTCGTCGAATGGCCCCCGAACGCCCCGTCGTTCCAGCTGCTGCAGTCAATCGAGAGCAAACCCCTGATGGGAGGCATGGGACCTCTGTCAAGGCTGGCGGCCTTTGCCGTTACGAACGCGACGGACTCGGCAGTGGTCCTCGACGCTCAGGACTCTCTCTTGGAATTCTCGCAGGAGCTGTTCCAGCAGTGGCAGCGCAGCCCGTTATCGACGGTGGACGCCGCCGATGAGACGGCGCAGCTGGAGCCCAACACGCGGGAGGCCACCTGGCCAATCTTGTGGGGGACGCTGAAGAAGACCATGTACGCCACAGTCGCTGTTTTGCAGGCGGTTGTCGGACGCAGCCTGCTCGACCCTCGCATGAGGAACGATGCTATGGCTCCTCAAGTCGCCACGAAGTCATTACACACCCTGCGGTTCCTTTTCTTCGTCTCATCGAGGCACGGAGTCAGCGCATTTCAGGCATACACCTTCACCTATCTCACATCTTTAGATGTCCTTGCACGCTTCGGAGACGCATGTGTGTCCTTCCTCACCGAGACGAAGCCCCCTCATGCGGGAGCGGTGCCCCCTAGCCCCTTGGATCGGACGTTGGACCTCTTCTACATGAATGTATCGGAGCACCTGCCGCTCAACATGACTGCCGAGGCCTGCGACGGCCTCATCGTGCAGCCAGCGGCCGCATATCTTACTCACACCGGTGGGTTGACGGCAACCATGATTGAGCTGTTCGAGGCCGCTCACAGCGCCATTCTTTCGGTCTTGTCTTGCCCGCACAACAGTCCTTTGACCGTGGGACTTGTGCCGTTTTACATCGATGCTCTTTTTGCTTCATTCCCTTCACAAATATCAACACGGCAATTCCGGGTGGCCTTCAAGACAATCATGCAAATCGTCTCTCCGCCGTTCCCAATCTCGCTCACGGAGCCGCAGCTGTCCGAGACGCTGCTAGAGATGGTGCGATTCAAGACCATGGGCGCGGGCACCGACCCCCTGCCCCTGACGCAAGACGCCATCGCGCAGAGCGAGAAGGGCCTGACGCCGCAGCAGGAGCCCCTCTCGGAGCAGAGCTCGCTCGTCCTGACGCTCATCGACTCGCTGCCTTTCCTGCCACTGCCGCTGGTGGAGGACTGGATGACCCTGACGGCACAGGCGATGAATGAGATTGCCGATCCTGCCATGCGTCAACCCGTCAAGGACCGCTTCTGGGAGGTGCTGGTCAGCGGTGAGATGGATGTCGAAAGGGCAACAATCGGCGTCGCGTGGTGGACGACCAAGGGCGGGCGGGAGCTGGTGGTTGGCCGGGACGCGCAGCAGGTGCCCATGATGAGCGGCGCCATCATGGATGAGAGCAAGTTGAGCAGGCTGTAAGAGGAAGGAGGGGGAGCTGAAAGTAGACGACAACGTGTATGCTATATCTATGTCGCGCATGAGCGAGCGACTGGGAAATGATCAACGACGTAAAGTACAAAATATAAGAAAAAGAGACGATGTGGCCGGATTCGAACCACAGACTCCTGGAATAGGCTTCCGTCGAGGCAATGAATAGCACCTCCTTGACCCCTCGGCCATCTGCCCTTTTCCAATGCAGGAAGGGTGCGATGCACTTGAGCGCGCGGTGCAGATCGCGCAGTGGGGCCGGAAGACCGGACGGAAGGTACCCACAGTTCGACCGACAACACCAGACCAAGTCCCGCCTCGGACGGCACCGCGCCACTAGATACATCAAGGCAGGCGAGTATGAGCATACAGAGGCCATGTACAGCGTGGTGTTCCCGCGTCGGGGACAGGCGGGAATGTACAAAAAAAGAAAGGCCTTGCTGGAACATGCCGGAGCATGGACTCACCGCGGCCGCACTCAGCGCTGGATCTGGCCCCGTTGCCTCAGACCATCCCGTCAAATACTGAGGCGATTGTTGAATTATTTGGAGGTATTTCGGTCCTTTATACCCTTCGCGCCCTGCGTGTCGTGTTTGATGTTCCTCTTGGGGCAAAAGCTCACGACAGACCTGACGGTGGTGAGGTCTTCTTCCGGAGTTGATGCCTCTGACTACTGACTGGGACAACGCAATGTTCACTAGGGACCACACAGCATCAATGATATTATTACTATCACTTTCTTGGCGTTCAAATTCATTCGATGCCATAGTTTCAACTGGTGCTCGCTGTGTTGAGATATCGCGATGCCTCTAAATTCCGCAACTTCACGATGTCGCTTCCCACGCGTCTATTGCTCCCCCGTGACCGCCGCAGCTCATGACACCCCTCCGTCGATTCTGATATTCCTTCACGACTGCCACACGAATTTTTCAATCAGCCGATGCACGTGTAGACGAACATTACCAAGAACCCCAGAACTTACCTCGCCGTGACTAATCCCCCCCCCCTCTCCTCCCTCGCGTCGCCGAATTCACCACCCACCCCTCTCATCGATAGAAATACGTTCGGGTGCCATACCACGCCCGCAGCTGCTGCACAAGCCGCAGAACTCCAGTGTAGTCCGGGAAGTAGTCCGGGTCCTGGTAGAAGCGGTCGGGGTCCGGCATGAGGGGGTCGTTGGCGGCGCGGATGAGCGTGGGCATGACGGCCTGGAGCAGCGGCTTGTCCCCCTCGCGTATGCCGCCGGCCCTGGCTCGCAGGAGCCGCTTGAGTGCCGCCTTGTACTCGCCGCCGATCTCGGGGCGCGGGTTGAGGAAGAGCGGGTTGACAACCTCGACGGGGCCTGGGGCGCGGAGCATGGCTTTCATATTGGACGCTGCGGGTTCTTTTGTAGGTGGTGACAGAGCCCGTTCTTTGCTGTGTTGAGACGGAAAGTTGAAAGGTGTCTTGACGAGGAGGTGAGGCGAGTTATAGAAGGTACGGTTGCTGGTTATCTATGCGGATAGTTTCTATGCGCGAATTGTCTTTTGACGAGAATCGGTTTGCTGTGAACTGCCTGGGACGGAAAGAGCGCAGGTGAAGAAGTCATTGCTCACCTAGGCACGTCGGGCAAAGCAGTCATTCAGGGCGGCTTCTGTCTCCACCGCCCTCCTTCCCCTTTCCACGCAAGCAGCGAGCTTACACCTCGGCTCTGTTGCCGTTTAAGCTTCAAATACTCTGTCCTGTCTTTCAATGGTGTGGTTTGAGAACGCACTGAGAGGGTGTAAGTGGTGACGAACATCGCTGCGAAACAGGTTACTCTCGGATGGCAAGACAGAAACTTCGACTGGTCATATAGCAGTACTTTGATTCCGTCATACCCCCTGGGTATCTCATAAAACTAAGGTGGAATGAAACAGTTCTTTTCTTAAAATGTGCCCCCCCCCCCTTTCCCTATTGCGAGCTGCGTAGATATGCTTGTCCAACTCCGCGTAAGGGGACAAGGCTAACCCACAATTCAAATAGTAGTAAGAGTCCCTTCACAAGATAGATGGAGAACATGGCTTTCCTGCCTTGAGCCCTTTCTTACGAGCCCACATGTTGCATCGCAGGATGAAATCGGAGGCTCGCCTTCACGAAAAGCGGTAGCTTACTGCAGACGAATTGGTTGGGATGTCGCCTCGTATGACCTAAGAAATGCCTCAGTCCCGCGAGCACTGCACTTTACACTTTATTCTACCGAAGTCGCAGGCGTCTTTGCTTGGGACTTGGCTGGCAGTCCCTCAACCAGTTACGCCTATCACAAAACTGACGGTCTGATGAGCCTCATCCAGCTGAGTAAGTTCACGAAGACTATGAACCAAACTCGAAAGGTGTAACACGTGCAAGCCAGGGGCCAGATGTCCTAAGAAGCAGGTATTGGGCATTGTAGCTTGCTCCTCTCCCGGAGTAGAGCACATCATCTTCCCTTGTTCCCTGTGCTACGATATACCGATTCGAGGGACTGCGTGGTTTGACAAAAAAGCCACTTAGATTCAATGTCCGAAATAGTACCTCAACCAACTCGAAGCCTCCTCGCAGGAAGGACCAAATCTGCCTTTCCTTTGTCGCAGCTCGCCATGTCTGGGGATTCATTCGGGGTATCTACCGAACCATTCAACCTGATACGGGAAACGAGGATTTAAGATGGCTGACGGGGTGAAGAACGGTATATTGCGAGAGCTGCAGTAGGTAGAGCATTTGGACAGCCAAAGGTCTGGGCCAGAATAGGGCTTCCATAGGTTTCCGAGTTGCAACACAGTCACCCGACGCCTCGCCAGCAGAGTCATCCTCTTTCAGTGTCTTACCACCACTGTGTCGGGTATTCACACTGCGGTCACTAAACTGGCTGGCACACCGTGACCTGTTTTTTTCTTCCTACTTCCCCAAGGCCATCGGCCATCGGCCATGCCCGGCCGGCTTTCAATGTTTGCTCCCGGACTCAGTGTCCGGTACCCGAGTAGGTTTGTCAACCCCAAGCAACCCCACCACGGTTGACGGTCCCTTGAGACCCGGTCTTATTCTGCCGGTAGTCTCGTGAAGAGCCAAGACGACTGCAACCGTCGACAGGAGATGGCATCGAGCCTTGGTCCATCTCTACCCGAGTCGCATCGACAACTTCGTCATAGTTGCCAGAGCCAAGAACCCTCATCCTCATCTCGCCAACAACTCGATGCCTGGAAGTCTTGGCTCAGACTACTCTACCTGTCATTCAGAAATCTAGAACCGCGAGCTGACAACCCCAGGTCTCTTCCTGCCTGGTTCCTAGACAGCCGTCGTTGGACAATGCCGCGATGTCCTCGTAAACTCGTCACCCCCGATCTGACCACATCGCCGGGCCCGCCTCGCAAGGCAGCCAAGCAGCCCACGTAACCCTCCCGAGAACCAGCAACCCCAGGTTCCAAACCCCCCTCTCGCCCGGACACCCCACGCCCCCGGCCAGCCACCTCCGGCTTGGGCCCAGAACCCCCAAAACGCACAACCGCCGGCCCGAAACCTCGTCTCCACCGTCCCGGCCGTCCCGGCTCTCAAAGCCCCGGGCAACCGGACTTCTAATGGCCTCCATTCGTCCTCCTCCGCCCCACGCAAACCCGAACTGCCGCCAGCCAAGGGAAAGGCCTCTTCTCGCACGTCCATCGGCCTCAAGGGGTAACATTTCCTCAAGTCTCGCATATTCGTTAGTCCTCCGCCACACGTTAGAAAAAACAAAGTCCCATTTACGTAACTCTTACAGTTGGATATACCCCCCCGAAACTCTCTTCCCGTCCAGAGATCCATTCTCCCCGTCGTGTTGGCGTGGGCTTCTTCCTCCAACCAAAACATAATCATTAGGTGATCGCTATCCACTTCTCCCCCGTCACGACTGACGGACAACCCACCCAAACACTTCTCAAAGTCTTACACTACCCTGTACTACGCAAGGGGGGGGGGGTGGGACGGGAGAGTATGCAATCCATCAAAACAAAACGGGGTCCCCAGATTCTCTCCTCTTTACAAAGGTCCCCAACCGGGGCGGAGGGGGGCCGGGGGACGTCAGGTACGGATTCTTACACGCACACCACACACCAATGTCCAACTGCCCTCCCAACACACGCCTCGGAACCTTCTCCCCAACCCGATTCCGGAGCCCCGACCATTCGCTCCTCACCTCGGGGTGGTTTGCACATCGTGTTCCCTGCAAAGTCTCAATGGCCACAGACAGACATTACTCTTACTAAACGACACGGTCTGCGCCCTTCCCCATTGGCCCCCCCGTCTGTCGGGTCGTTCCTCCCCTAAAGCCAACCTCCGGCTTGCCGTGACGACAACCTGGTTTGGCAATTGCGCCTCTTGATATTCCATGACCAAGAAGAACCTAGGAAATACAAACAACCTCGACCTGAGCCAAGCCTCGATTACGTAGCGATTGGTAGTATGGGCTGGCCCTGTCCTTACGTTACAAACCCCCCCCCCCAAAGAGTCTTCTTGCTCATCGGCGAGGTGTCGCACGCAGGCACGGCGCAGTAGTGAGATGGCTCACCTCATCACGCATACACAAGTCCCTCCCCCCCCCCCCCCC
>PUHP01000015.1:84981-96182 GCA_006783085.1 Colletotrichum shisoi | reverse complement strand
GCTTCAGGTCTAATAGCCCTAAGAGCTAATGCATTTACTAGAAACCATTGAGAAGTGACACAAGCCTGTTCTTATTGGCTACTACTCCGCATTGAGGCCTTCTCGCGGTTGAGGGGATAGTTAAATTTCTCATTTGGACTCTCAAGGAGGTCGCGGTTTTTAGCAACGACAAGTCGGAAGTTTTAATGTCCGACTGGGATAAAATACGAGTCATCAAGGTTTCTGCGACGCCGACCGCCTCGCAGCGACGCGGAGATCTGTCCTCCTATAGACAGTGTCGACGATTCCGCGACGCTGTGAAGGCTGGTCAAGAGCCAGTGTTTCTCGACGCCATCACGGCGACATTCATCTACAACCTGGCTGGCCCCTCCGACCGCGTGGGGAACCGGCACTCACAAGTGGACGGAAGCGGTCCAATTTTTGATGTCGCACGCTTCCGGCGACGCTCGACACCAAGCAAAAATCGACACGCTGTTGGCTAAAATCGGCCGTGGAGACAAGGCTGTACCTGTAGTGAAGGCGGAGGAGTCCAAGGTTCAGAAGGCTTCGGAGGCTCCGGAGGTCAAGGTAGCCAAGGTTGCCCTTGCGCTGGTTCCGTTCATGGTGGTGGCCAACATACCGCCTCAGGTTGAGGTTCAACCGATGGCATCAGCCACGGTCGAGAAAATCCAACAACACACCCTTGTTTTTTCCTTGCCCTCGCCTGTAACTTACCAACCTTCAACTCATGGGGTGCTTCTTTCCGCAACTTTATCATCAGTTGCCGCACCTTCCATTATGCTCAACTCCTTCCCTAGGTACTTGTTCTAACTTAGTTGTTTATTTGTTTTAGGTAGGAACACCTCCCTGCCTATTACCACACTAGGTGTAAAATCCCCTCTCTGTTATTATCGCTATCTGTATCCCCCCTTTTCTATGTTGCATCACCGGAGAAGCAGGACATCATGGCATCAGGCGAGGAGGAGACGGTTGGCATTACTTCAGTCAACTATTTTCGCCGGAGTTGACACGCTGTTGGCCAAAAAAGACACGCTGCTGGCCAGAATAGACACACTAATAGCTAAAGTTGACACGCTGGCGGCCAAAACAGACACACTGTTGGCTAGAATCAGCCGTAGGGATTAGGCTACAGAGAATGCAGAGAAGCACGAGGTTATTCAGAAGGTTCCGGAGGCTAAGGTTGCCCTTGCGCTGGTTCCGTTCAGGGTGGTTGCCAACATACCGCCTCGGGAGGAAGTTCAACCGGGACCAGCTATGGTTGAATAAATCCAACAACACTCCACACCCCGCAAATGGTACAATCGGTTCGAGTGAGAGAAGCTGGGTTGTTTTTTCTCTTGTGTTTTCCTTGTACTCGCCTTATAACTTACCAACCTTAAACCGTCCTAATCTTTCCGCTTCTCGCCATCACCTTCACACTGCTTAGCCCCAAACAACACCAGCACTCAAGCGGTCTCACCCTTCAAAACCCTGGACTCGGTCGCGGAGTTATCTAACTAGCAGCTGTCCGAGACGGGCAGCTCGCAAATGAGAGCGCCGTGTGAGCCGGCGTCATTTCCGCTTTTCTCCTTTAATGAAACGGTGTTACTGACTCTTCGGTTGCAGACCGTCTCAAGCGCTCGTCGGACTAGGAGCTTTCGAGTGCTAAAAAGACAGCAAGAGTTTCATCCTTAGCGCATAAAACCTAACAAGACAGCTCTGTTGTGCCTTTGCGTTAAGCTTCTACTCCTAGCAAGGCAAGCCTACAAACCAAACTGCTCAGCTAGAGACCAACGTCAGCTAGTTCCTGTTGACATTTGCAGGGTCAACCTTTCAGTATAATTCCCTTCTCTTGGCGCTGCTCCAAGTTGAACTGGACGCGTAGGCCATCGACGAGGACTTAGTGTAGGCTCTGGAAGCAACCAGCGCCTCCTCTCACACCATCGGCAGGTAGCAGTTGTCGTATAAGTATAGCTGGAACAGCTATTAGGCAAAGCTATCTTCCGACTGAGTACACTTTGATTACGATAACGAGGCTGTGTTTCTGCGCCTCGAGTTCGATGGCTGCGACCTCTGCTGAATGCCAAGCCTGATCAAGTACGACGGGAGATATATCAGACAGTGCAGACACTGCAGGGGTTTTAAGACTCTTGGCTTCACGAAGGTCTCGTCCGATACATTAGAATTCGATGCAAGGCAATATAGTTGAAGAATTGCTGGACAGTCAGGGCTCAAATGGCATGCGCATTGTATTACGGGGTGATGCCTTACTATTTCCTAGGTACGCAGACATAGTAAACTCCCAAGGAGGTATAGGGTCCTTAATCATTCTAGCTGTTGTCTATGTGCTTAGAAAGGCGGTCTTCTGCCATCAATAGGTGCTAGACTGAAATATTGTTTCCGCCTAGCCAGTTGGTCTTCTGCTATTAATGGGTGCTGGACCATCTCGTTCTCACCCAGCGAGTTGGTCGCAGAGAGCGTTACAGTGAGGTACTGATTTTTTTCACAGGGGAAAGTCTACAGTGCCGACTCACCGGGAGTGAGATTGTGGTTCAGCGCCCCTGTGCTGTAGCACTCCCTGCAACCAGTACCTATCGATGGTAGGAGACCACATTTCAGGAATATGGGTTAATAGTGAGGTAAGACTAGTTAAGCTAACCTTATATCAAAAGCAGCTCTAACGCTTAGCTCCAGGCTGTCTTCTAGTGCTGCGGTGTAGGTGTAGTTATCGGACTCGACTTCGTCATTGTCTAGGTGATGATGTAAACGTGCTACGCTGCTCTCTTGAGGGTTGTGAGAGTCCTGAAAATGATGGACGAAGCGTCACTTGTAGATCTGACATGTGCGACGGGTTTCTTGAAGAACTTCAGGCGGCGATCCTACCAGTCTACTCTGTCTGTCGACCTGTCCATTCGCGCCCCTGGGAACGCGTGGCTTTTCGTGACTGCCGAGGAGCGAGAGAAAGAAGAAGAGCAGCTTCAGGTGATGGAGGTGTGGAGTGAGGAGGAATGCAGAGAACATGTTGTCCCCCAAGAATGCGCGACTTTTTGTGACTGCTGAGCTGAGGAGCAACGGAATTTTATTTTTTTTCGCCTTCAGGTAGTAGGGAAAGACATTAGATAGTGACTCATTCTATGTGTATCAAAGTCACAGACGTTGTAATAATGTACAAAGTAATAAGACTTTGGCAATCGACGCGAGGTCACGGAGGCAGTAGTTTTCAACACGGTCAGGGCGGAGGTGACATGTGCATTACATCACGGGACAACACCCGACCACATATTCCCAACACAGAAGAAGTATCAATCACTTTATCTCTGCATCCTACACACAATTTCTACAATGCCATCCGAATCCAATTCTCCTACGATGTCACCAGCAACGAAGGATATCATTCGCTGCGTGCAGCGAATGATTCCGCCCATGTTGGAGAAGTTCCACAAAGGTAAGCTCGTCATCTGATGGTTTAGAGGGCGGGGCGTACAGATCCTCACATTCATCTTCCAGGGCAGCTGGGCCGCGTCGGTGTCCTCGGCGGCAGCGTTGACTACACCGGGGCACCTTACTTCTCGGCCATGGCCAGCGCCAGGCTTGGGTGCGACATGGTACGTCGAGGCATTGTCACTCGCGATGGCAGCAGAGATGCTCACTCACAAAAACCACGCGCAGTCCCATGTCATCTGCACACCAGGCGCCGCCTCTGTGATCAAGACGTACTCCCCCAACCTCATGGTCCACCCCCTCATGCGCCAGAGCCCGTCCGACGACACACCCGGCGGCCCTGAGGACGCGCATACGGCCGCTGAGCAGGTCTCGCGCCCCATCATCGAGATGCTCTCCCGTCTGCACGTGCTCGTCATCGGCCCCGGCCTCGGCCGCGACCCGCTGATGCAGGACACCGTGGCGCGGGTGATCCGCGCCGCGCGCGAGAAGTCGCTGCCGCTGGTCCTTGACGCCGACGCGCTGCTGGTGGTTCAGAAGGAGCCGTCGCTGGTCCGCGGCTACGAGCTGGCGGTGCTGACGCCCAACGTCGTCGAGTTCTCGCGGCTGTGCAAGTCGCTCGATGTCGACGAGGGCAAGGCCAAGGACGGGGCGGACGGGTCTGGGGAGGAGCAGAAGGAGACGGCCAAGGTCGAGGCGCTCGCGAAGGCGCTGGAGGGTGTGACCGTGGTGCAGAAGGGCGGCAAGGACTTCATCTCGAACGGAGAGAAGACATTGGTCGTCGACCTGAAGGGCGGGCTGAAGAGGAGCGGCGGCCAGGGCGACACACTTACAGGGTCGATTGCTACATTTCTGGGATGGAGGAACGCGTATCTCGAGGGCCTGTGGGATACAAGCGATGGCAAGCTTGCGGAAGATGAGCTGGTCAGGCTTGCTGCCTTTGGCGGCTGTGCCATTACGAGGGTAGGTCTGGCGAAGGGTGTCTGTATTTGACGCGGAGGTGCTGACTTTGAACGTAGGAGTGCTCCAGACGGGCTTTCCTGAAGAAGGGCCGCAGCCTGCAAGCAAGCGATTTGACGGATGAGGTGCATGAGTCATTCATGACTCTGTTTGGAGAGGTTGATGGAAAGGCGGGGGCTACCAAACTGTAAGGTCTATAGATCAGCAACATCGACGACGTTGAAATTCACCACGTTATATCACAGGACAATTAAAAATATACGTCCTCTGCCAGCTGAAAACTTAGTATTATTCTTAACTCTCACCCCTCTCACCCCCTCCCAACTTTCATCCTCTCCCAACTTTCATCCTCTCTCAACTTTCATCCTGTTTCAACTTTCATCACTCTCCTCATATCCCTCTATACTTTCGTACCATCTCGCTGACTGTGCACTTGTGATTTTCTGTGGCGGCGGCAGCGGCAACCTTGGCCAGGTGTTTCTTGTGTTTTTTAAGATGGCCCTTGATATTGAAGGCCCGATCGCACACGGGGCAGTAGTAGGTTTTTGCTGCCTTGTGCTTGGCAGAAAACTTTCGGCACCTGGCTGTATCAGCAGAAACGACCTTGGGAGCGCCGCCCTCGGCGAGCCGGACTTGCTCAAGATGGGCCTTGCTGGCAAGGTGCTTGCGTAGGGCTGTAACTGATTGCAGGCCGACGCCGCAAATTTGTATTCGTGTCGTCGAGAGGCGACGGCGCGGGCGCGGACACCGACTGCGGTCGCAAGGACCTTGTCCTTATTTTTTGCCTCCCATGCCAATTTTTGCTTGAGCTTTTTTGCCAAATATCCTTTCAGATCGGTCTTACGCTGCTCCGCCTCCCAGCGCTTACCTTTAATGGCCTGTCGCTCCTTGGCACGCTTCTGTCGCTCAGCTTTATATGCAATGACTTGCTCGTCGTTCATGTCAAAGAGACCGCGTGGTCGCTCCATGAGAGCAGAATGCGAGCAGCCCGGCTGCCACGGGACGTCCTCCCTCTTCCACGGCAGGATGTCGTCAAAAAGGTACTCAATCTCGAATTCGACTCTAGCGAAAAACAAGAAGGTAAACGTTGCCTCCAATAGATGAAATCGGACTCGAGAAGTCGACATTTTGGTGATGCCAGGAATTGTCGACCAGCAAAAGAGACCCTTGTGGGAGATCTTGTAGCCCTTGTTCAATTGTTCCTGAACGCGACGGGAAAGAGAGCCTTCGCTATCGTAGTTTTTCAGACGACCAGCGACGCCAGCATTCTCACTGGTTCCTGAACCGACGTAGAGGAAAGTTGGTTCGTTGGGCTTCTCGAGTAGAATGCCGTAGATGCCCCACGCTTTGTAGGCCGGCGGAGGAGGGAGAGACCGAAAAGAATTGACCGAGGGAAGAGATCTCGACTTTAATCCCCCCTTTCTCCTTTTTTTTCTCAACTCTCATCCCACTTTTTCTCCTTTGCTTTCTCTCAACTCTCATCATAAGGTTCCGATGAGATTAGGTGCGAAATTGAGAGGTGTTGTTAAGCAAGCCGCTCGGAATGCGTCTTCTTCACCGAGGATCGTCTTGTATATGGGACACATGTACCAGTCTGGCGCATCTGTCTGCAGGACACACCATGCGTAGCCGTCGATTAGCTCTCGAAGCTCGTCGATGTATTTGGCGTTTTCTCATGGTGTCGTACTTCTCTGACAGTGCATCGTAGAAAAGGGGGGACACAGTTGGCAATAATAATAGAGAGGTGATTTTGCACCTAGTGTGGTAATAGGCAGGGGGGGGGTTCTACCTAAAACAAATAAACAACCAAGTTATAATAAGTACCTAGGGAAGAAGCTAAGCATAATGGAAGGAGCTGAGCATAATAGAAGATGCAGCAAGAGCTGCTGATGAAGTTGCAGCAGGAAACACCCCATGATTGCGAGAAAATAGAAGAAGGGCCACCAACTAGACCACCACGTGTTGAAGAAACTGTTGGCGAAAATCAACATGATCATTCAACACAAAACCTTTTAGCATACTGACAGCCTTTGCTGGAGCAATCCCACTCTACGCCCTTCGGTTGCGCAAGCAAGACACTGAGGTGTCCGTCTGTAGCAGCCTGCTCGAATGCGCGCCGAACGTCGTCTAGTTGGTGTGGTTATAGTCTCCGCTTCGTGCCTTGAAGCTGGCGATAGTGCTTCACGTCCTCGCTTATGTGATGTTCGTTATGTCTGGAGAAGAATTTGTCTTCCGCCAGCTGGTCATGTCGTCCGATGACTCGGTGAGATCGTCTACAGGTGCAGTGCGAAGAAATACGACACCTCGTCATCGTCGCTGTCGCCGGCGTTACTATCATCGCCGGCATAGGCTTTTTCGTTGGTGTCTTCTTCGTTGTCGTCGAGGACTCTCTCTTCTTGACCGCCGCAAGGAACAATCTCCTCGTCGTGCAGGCCTGTATCCGCGTTCTCGCCGGGTATGTTACATCGTGGCCAAATCTCCCAGTTCAGATTCACTTCACGCGCATCAGCCTTGTTAGTGACCTAGTACTTGCTGAAGAACATTACCCAGTCCCGAGCGACTCCAAACCAGCCCCGACCAGATGCAGGACAACTAGGGTATTACACATCACATGGTGAGCTTCCTTGCCGCCCCCATCTATCTCGGCCCAAGGCTCAAGAGAGGAAGTCTGAAGGAAAGGAAGTAGGACAAGGCCGAAAACTTTCACAGTCAAGACCCAGCCGAAAAAATGATGGCTTACCAACGACTGCTGGCCTGAAGTTTCTAAGCGACAAATAATACATCCTCTTCATGGAGCTACTCATTGAGTGGCAGAAGAACGAACTAAATTTTCTAAATCAATAAGAAATCCATCCACTTCACAAACCTTCTGATTAAGATATAGCAAAGAATCTACAAGGAAATTCTAGTTGCTGAAAACCCCCTTAGCTATAGAATGATAGTCTCCTATTCATGATCACTAGACTAAAGTCTCTAAGTGATAAGAAATGCATCCTCTTTACAAAGGTTCTAATTAAAATGAGGTAAAAGATCAATAACAAAACTTTAGTTGCTAAGGGTTCCTCGCTACCAACTCGTTTTGGCGAGAACGAGACAGCTCGCTGGGTGATGGACCACAATCTTGTTTTTATCCCGTGCGTTGGTCTTCTGCCATGAGCCAGCACATATTCATTGCGGAAGTACACCTTTCGTTGAAATCCAATTGTATCGGATGTGACCTTCGCAAAGTCGAGAGCCCAGATATTCCTTTAGTGTCTGCAGTGTCTGAGATAACTTCCCGACCGGAGGCAGGACAATTGGAGCTGAGCCCGGCGCCGGCATGCCCCGGGTGAGTGTCACCCGACCTCGTGCCCCAACTCGCAACCTTCCGGCTACGACTCCGAATCCCTAGGATAAACTCACGAGAACCCTCGGCATCCCGAGTAACCCCAGACGATCCTCAGGGCAGAACTTCCCGGCCTCCGTACGAAATATCCCCGAGCCCTCACAGGTGCATGCATCCTCTGACCTTCCCCGCGTTCTTCGAACCACACCTGCTCGACGTATGGATAGGCGAGACCGTGCCCGGGGACTCTCATCAACACGCTAGACACATCCGTGTCATACAACTCAGCGGTATACATGACCTCTACGGTGAGTATAGGCTGATAACGGCGTGGTGGCTATCCCGCCCACCTATCACGACGCATGATGTATCTAATGCAGCAGGCGGCAGCTAGATTTTAGGGCCAATTCAGACTGCCATTTATTCTACAGGATCCGAGGCCCTGTAAAATGAACAATGCAGCTAGACGATCTGAATTCAGCTCCGCTCGGCCCGGGAGCTGTCGTAATGGGTAATACCTCAGAAGACAAGACAAGGCCGGAGCTTGTCCTGTAAGTCAGTCCGCCGAGACATCGTGGCTCTCGGTCGAACACCTCCAAGTCTCAGATCTTGTCCTCTTCCCAAATCCACCTACCAGTTCGAACAATCTCGCCAGTCCATCCTCCATTCTGCTCTAATATCCCCCTTATCCAACCAGATTATCGCCCGAAGTATCCTAAATGTTTGTCCCCTTCCAAACACCTCGTCGATGCAGGCCAAGCGTCACACAGGAGAGCGAAATAACAAACTTAATCACGTGATATCCGCTCACCGGCACAACGTCCGCTGGGGGTGTCCCGGCCATCCCAGCGGTTCATCCAATCACGACCCTCCTTTTTTCTCTTTTCCCTCCATCTCCGAGACCCACTCAGTTTATTCCCGGGGAGGCGCCTACTGCTGCTGGTGTTGCACGCCCACTGAAGCATCAGCTGCTGCCCGCCCGTGAAATTTCGGAACGGCGCACGGAAAGCTTTGGGCAACACACCCCTTCGAACCTCTCTTTCGTCGCCCTATCTCTCAACAAAATACGACCTCACAAACCTCTCAATCCGCCGCCCCCTTTGCCAATTGTCCCCGTCCACCCCAGATACAGTTCTAAAATGGCCGCTCTCGTCAAGGCGATCAACGCAAAGATCAGGTCCAACCCTGTGTCGGACTATGTCTGCTCTACCCGTATGTGCCGGTCCGAATCGATCCAAGTTTTTTTCCCACCCCTTCCTTGCGTTCCGCGTCCGGAGTTAGCGGGGATTATCCGACACCTTGGAGGAAGGGAGCTTTCGCCTGAAGCTATCGCCAGTGCCGCGCGGGCTCTCTTCGAGCTTCCGGAAACGCCTTGCCTGCGGCCTCCTGTCTTGGGCATCGTAGTTTCATGAGCTAGGGCGCCGTGCCCACCGATCCCGTCCCCGCCGCCGGCGCTTCAAGGATACCCGACGCTCCGGTGCCGGCCGCTCGCGATAGCTTCGACGACGACGACGGCGACGACATGACAGCGCAGCAGAGCTAACCTTCGTGGTGCACCGCAGACTTCTGGGGCCCCGTCTCCAACTTCGGTATTCCCTTGGCCGCCGTCATGGACACCCAAAAGTCCCCCGACCTGTACGTCGAAGCCCCCCCAACCCAACCCAGCCCCGTTCCTTAGAGGGGAACTCGAAGACGAGATAAGAACGTGATGAGTTGATGCGTCGTACCCGTTTTCTCTCGTAGGATCTCCGGCCAGATGACCGGTGCCCTCTGCATCTACTCGGCCACCTTCATGCGTTACGCCCTCGCCGTCCAGCCCAAGAACTACCTCCTCTTCGCCTGCCACTTCGTCAACGAGGGCGCCCAGCTCACCCAGGGATACCGTTACATGCAGTACAACCACTGGGGCGGCAAGGAGGCTTCCGCCACCAAGGAGGCCTTCGAGGGCGTCCAGAAGAAGGCCGAAGCCGTCGAGGCCAAGGTCGAGGCCAAGGTCAAGCAGGCTGTCGGCAAATAAGCTGCGCATTCCAGCGCAAAGGGGAAGGGAGGAAAAGCTTGACGAGGCTTGACGACTGCGGAGAGATGGATTAGGCGGGGTATATTCTGGCCTCGGCGCGGGATGGACGGACCTCTTGCCGCCGGCACGATTATTTCAAAAGGTTCCTGGCGGGCTGCGAGGGCCCCGAGAATTTGCGATGAGTCCATGGGGTGTGTAATGAGGACGTGGCAGGATGATCTCCCCCACCCCGTCGATGTCAATGTAGAGCATGGCGCGCAAACTGTGGCATCGTCGCCCAGCCGCGCGGCGGAACGGTAGTCGGGCGGTTTCTGTACCATCAAACCTTGCATTGTTGTTTTCTGCTGCTTATTCGGAAACGAGGCCCCTGATTTCCCTGGGAAAGGGGAGGGAGACGTCCCCTCCCAGGGAAGCACCTCCCCTTGATCACGGCCCGCCCAAAAAGTCGTATAATAGAACAGCGAACTGTTTCTGGAACCCTGGCAAGTGTGACAGCTCTGTATCGTGAGGACGAAAGAAGAAAAAGGGCCAAAGTGATGTCCTTGGTTGTCAGAGCCCGAGAAGGGCATCGGGCAGGACTCGGACGTGGGGGGTTTGTTGGGTAGCAGTAGCAACGGCGGTTTGTTACAAAACAAGGCACGGAGGTTTGGTCGTCAGTATCATCGCGGTTGCTTTCATGGTGGGCCTCTCGAGTCTGCTAGAGTTTATTGCCGTTCTTGGCTTCTCTTGTTCTCCCTTCCCCCTCTGTCTCTGGGCCGTTACGCGCGCGACGGCTTCGATTGCATCAGTATGAGATTGGCCAGGTTGCTCGACTGGACCGACGCTCAAGTGACAGGGATCCTCATTCAACCGCCACTCAATTGCCCATAGTATCAAGATGGCCAATCCTCAACCCTTCCACATCGATACCATATACGCCATCTGCAGGCCTGGCATTTTTACTCCAGCCAGGCCTGCAAAAAGCGTATATAGCATCGATGTGGAAGGGTTGAGGATTGGCCATCTTGATTTTGTGGGCAATTCAGTGTGTTGTTGGATGAGGATTCCTGAAGCCGTCTGACAGCCGATCGAGCCCGCATTTTATAACCCCCAGCGTTGCCCATAGAGGTTATTCCCATGGCTCACTTAAACGCTAACCATCTTGGTATTTATCAAGGTGTTACAGCAGGCAGTAACTGCTGGTAAGTTTGTGGTTAAAAGGGTGTTTTTTTCGCCGATGACTCAGGCCGTTAGTTGGGGCCCATGAAGGTCAAGCGTGACAGGACAACCACCGTACCGACGGAGCGGAGCGGAGGGGGGTTCCTATTTCGGGCGAACCGCGCTTTGTTTCAAGGGCCGGGGCCGGAGACAGGAGGTTGAGCTAAATCTGATGAGTCAAAGGGTAGCGCGGGTCATCTCATGTATGATGAATTCGATTCAGCCGGCGACGAAGAGGGGGGGGTTCCTATTTCGGGCGAACCGCGCTTTGTTAACTACGTT
>PUHP01000015.1:43529-84860 GCA_006783085.1 Colletotrichum shisoi | reverse complement strand
GGGGGGGGGGGGGGGAAGGAGTTGGCCGTGGACCGCCGTGACATTCTGTGGGTGTGTGGCCCTTCTCCGAAACCGCGAGAGGGCCGACATGAACCCCCACTCTCTAGGTGTGTTGTTGGCACGCTGGAAGCAGATCTCGCCGGGCGGCCGGCCGAGTGCAGATCCCACCCGTACACCTCTCCTTGGGGCCGCCGCAGCCCATGTGCTGGAGCCCGGCGGAATTGATCGTGGGGTGCAGCGCGGCGGGTACACGGCTTGTGCCTCAAATAACCTGGGATACCCGGCGGATTGAGAAAGAGTCACACTATCACACATGCTTGAGAGGGCCGATCACGCAAGACGGGCCGACAGACGACGACGACGACCCCTTCCTGCTCGAGGAGATGGTTCCAGATCGAAGAGGGGGGGAGCAATCAGTGACGAGTGTGACTGGATTGACAAGGTTGGAAATAAATGTCGCATTGCTGCCAGGCCGTGTCGTGAAGCCATCGCTAATTCATATCACCATCGACAACAGCGTTCTGCGGTGGCGGACTGGATATACACCGTACGTAGCGATTGCGCAGTAATCTTTGACGCGACGAGACTTGTGATTCAGCTGGACGTGCCGGGAGAGCCGACGTCGGAGTATCCGGATCTGGCGGGAGAGTCATCGTCAAGTGGGTTTGGGATTTGATGACAAGGTTTCCCCCCCCCTTCATCTTTCTTGTTATTCCCTCTTGTCCGGGGGGAGGTTATATTACTAAACGCCGCGTGAATGCCGGCAGCAATCTGGTATGGATTGGAGCGGAAGGCCGAGAAGCGGAAGGGGAAAAAAAAGAAAAAAAAAGAGGAAACGGAGAGAGTCAAGCGCTGATGACAGATGGGGGGCCAAGAGTCTTGGATCGTACCCAGTCAGTGGCACGGGCTAAGCTGGCAGGCGGGTGACAAAAAAAAAGACGCACCTAAAACCAGGCACCAGGGCATATACCTAAAATAATCACATTTACCATACAAAAAGAAGTACCAACCCTACCACCCAGTTATCTGCCCATTCCCATCAATTACATCCTACATCCTCTGGGGCATCGTCTCAACCCAACGATCTATAGTAGACTGCTCAAGACAGGCCCAGCCCTCAATTACAAGATTCTTCAGCTCCTGCTCATCCCACGTCTTATACTTTGCAATATGTGCCTTTGGGACTTTCCAGCAGTTCTCTATGATAGAGAGATCTGGAGACCCAGGCGTGTTAAAATAACGCTTAAGTCCACGCTCCTCCTTCCACATCTGCGTCTTTTTTTTTGTCACCCGCCTGGCTGGGCAGGATAATCTGGCCAAGTCGCCCGTAGACTGTGTGGACTTGCAGTGCGAGTGAGATGCAGAACGGCACCTTGGCGGTGTAACGAGTCGAGGGCGAGACGGGCGATGCGATATGCGACGAATTGTTTTTCATCCCATCTTGGTCCAATTTCGGACATTGTTCTCTTCCCCATCACTCTCAGCTTGATGCGGTGCTGACTGGTTACCTAGTTGGGTCAGGGATGCCCAAGAAAGCAGTGAGTGCATCTGGGCGGAAGCGCGGTCGGTGGGCCGGAAATAACGCGCGAGGAATATATGGGGATGCGTGGTTTTGTCCACGACGGGGTGGTGTTGTTTCCTGCCTTTTGGGCTCTGCCGTGCGGCTTCATGGCTGTCGCCCATGTGGTGATGTCCTTGTCCATCCACCTCGTGAGAATTGTCAATTCGGTCCAGGTGTGGGCGGTCGCCGTTCGGCGGTTGGAGTGTCCAGGCCGGGCCTAGGTCGGGGAGGCCTGCTCACCTGTCATCGTAGACTCTGGGCAGGGAGCCGGCAGGCCGGTGCAGTTATGCCCCTCGGTGCAGGAAACCGAGGTCGACGATGTCCTTCACCCCCCCCCTTCCCCTTGCTAGATGTCACGGAAACGCCACCAAAGGGGGAACAAGTTCACAAGGACGAGACGAGGAGCCGAACCCTGCGAAAGTCACCCCGCATTCTGTTACGGAATGGACCGCGGGGCGAGGAAGGCGAGAAAAAGTCCAGGGACAGAAAAATGCCCGTGGTAGGTGATATCGCGTCGAGTTGTCCCGAGGGCAGAGTTGTGACGAAGGCAGGAGAGGCGAGGTGAAAGGCCGGGCTGTGGCGGCGGGCAAAGCCGTGTTATCCTCGGCTTCGGCAGTGTTGGCCCCCGGGACGCTCCATCATACAGCCTTCTTTGCGGGAGCTGAAGCTGTGAAGTGCTCGTGGGATCGCGAGGTTTGCCGAGCGTTGTGTGATTTCCCCGGACTGGGATTGGGGGGATTTTTCTTTGCGACTTCTCTGACATGTCCAAGGTGTGCTAGACGAGTTGCTCGCTCGAGAAAGCAAGCGTTATTAGTCAACCACAGCAGAGCTATTTTGCGAACCTACCTATCGGCAGGCTCTGGTTGGCCAATTCGCTGGGGTCTAGCGGCGTTTGACGAACCCCGCCAAACTTCGTTTTTATTTTGGAACCATGGTATTATTTTCTCTCTAACATAGGTATGCTGTGCAACGTTTAGGGCGTTTCTAAAGACAACCAACGTTTCTCTGGGAACCTTGAGGGTGTTGTTTCTGTTGATGGCGGATCTCTCTGGGCATCCTCACCAAACCCCGTCTCAGCAGGGCGCGGTCAAGGCGATGGGGGAAGGGGGCTCTGCTGCTATTCCTATTCTCAGGGCCCCCGGTCTCTCGGCCTCACTCTGGTTTCTTTCTCGGGGGCATTGCAAAGCCAAGAGGTAGCAGCATCTCAGGTTGGCATCCATGGGGCTTCACATGGACGCTACCTGCTGCATGTTCCTTGACCCTTGGCCTGACTGGGTCCTCCTTGAACGCCTAATGACAGCACTGACCTACAACCATGGCCATGTCCGTCTGCGGCCAGCCTTTTGGCAGCTTGGAGATGACTACCAGTCTGTCACCGGGGAAGTAAAGTGTAGTGCGTGCGGATGGCGGTGCAGCATCTCGATGCCAAGGCCGGCAACAAGATGATATGGACTGCAGCGGCAGTAGATTGGCAGTGACAAAAGTGTGATTTAGCCATGCCCCATTCCTGTTCATCGTCGGTCAGGTGGAGGAGACATGCAGACATGGGATACATGGCATGGGAGAGATACATGGCAGACGAGTGTCAGAAGCCGAATGCCGGCGAGACATTTAGCTGCGCAGCGGATGGATCGACGGACCAGTCTTGTGTTTTCCTCGGTGTTTTCCTCCCCCCTCCTCTTCCTCCCCTCCCTCTCTGGCAGCTTGCCGCGACAAAGCGGCATGCGTGTTTTGAGTGGTGCGGCATCTTCAATCGCAGAGTGGCCTAAGCTCCCCGTCCACAGCCCAGGACAGCTCCCAAACAGGACAGCCCCACGTAGGTATCTTTGTATCTTTGTATCTTTGTATCTTTGTATCTTGTATCTTGTATCTTGTATCGTCTACATCAGTACCTGTTCGGTCAGCGTCACTCGCCCCTCCAGGCTCTTCCTCTTCTTATCCTCACTGTGATGTCTCCGACCACCATCACCCGCCTCCTATTCCTCCTCCAAATCAACCCAAACACACCCAAATCTACACTGTCTCGTCGGCCCCTCCAGCGCAGCTCGCTGTGTCTTCCACCTCGCGATGCCAAGTACCTGGGCACAAGCGGCCCTGGCGATTCGCCTTACTTTTGCGCTAGCGAGCTAGAGACAAGGTCCCCTCCTTCATGACGACGAGGGGTGCCAGTCCAGTCAGTCAGTCACAAACTCACACGGCAAATGCCCCGCGGAGAGGTCGGTTCAGCTCCATCGTCGCGTCCTCCCTCTCGCCACGACACCGACTCCAGCCATGGGTTAGCCCGGGGTGTACCTACAACCACCGAGGAGCTACGGATGGATACAGATGAAGAATCCCTTGCCCTGTGTTGTTGACTGTGACTGTGACTGTGATCACCGAGAGAGCCAAGGGCAGGCAGATGAGTTGCCAAAAAAGTCGAATGGACCATTTTACCTTTGGCCCTGACCAGTGACCAGTGCTCCCAGATAGCATAAATCCCCCCGTCCCTCGAGCTTCCAGTTCGTCCCGTCCCTCTTTCTCTGCTCTTTTCCTCTGCTCGTCCTCTTGTTCTCCCAGCTCCCTTGTTGCCGTCAGCTATTTGCCACTGCTTCGTCGTTATACATACACTTAGATACCAGTGTGTACAGAATACCGCCCCTCTTCCTCCTCTCCCCCACCACCGATATCCACCTCCCTTCCTCTCTCTCTCGGTCGGACGGGTGTAATAGAGAGAGAAGAGCCGCGCTCGCCTGTCATCGAAGCAGAAAGCCTTCCCCGTGTCAAATCGAATCCCCCCCAGTTCGCCTCGTGCTTCTCAGCCCACCACGGCAACAGCAGCAATAGTTCGGCCTTCGGCTCATATCACTCCCCCCTGGCCCCGGAAGACAGGCCGCAGCAAAAGTCCAAACCCAGCGGTACCTCCGAATCGGCCCCCCTGGACCAGACTTGCGTAAAAAGCTTGGGGTTTAAGCAACTTGGCAGATATACCCGTATGTACACCCCACCGAGCCAGTCCAGTCCCAAACCAGATCGGTCCCAAAACCAGCTGCTGAACCAACCCCGCCAACCGAACAGCCGACGGAACTGTCTCGCAGCTGAGACCTCAACAGCTTTCTACTGCTGCTCCTCCTCCTCCTTCTCCTACTCCTACTCCTCGGCCCGTACAAATAAATACCTACTAGGGACCGCTGAAGCTCCTGAATCTCTTTCGGTTCCCGCTGCTTCTCTCTCCTCCCCTCCAAACCCTCACACTCACAACTGCCCATCATGGCCCAAACGGCCGTTACTTTTAACGATGTCTTCGAGGAGGGCGACGTCGAGGAGGTCCAGAAGGACCCCCAGACCATCCACCACATCCGCGCCAACTCGAGCATCATGCACCTGAAGAAGATTCTGGGTGAGTGCGATCCGTCCTTGCGTGTCGCCGGGATCTCTCTGCAGCTTCTCGTGCCGCCTTCGCCAAACCAAACCAAGTGCTGACCTGATGTCCTTTTTATGTGTATAGTTGCCAACCGTGGTGAAATTCGTAAGTGCCTCCGTTCAACCGAGCCCCTGACTCACGGCAGACTAACCGCCATTCAGCCATTCGTGTATGTCCTCTCGAACCTCGTCCCTGCCCAAGGTGATGCTCCGGAACCAGTCATGCTTACTTTCGGTCGCGTCTAGATCTTCAGAACCGTAAGTTGTCCCATTTCTCTTCGCCATCATTGCCTCCCCGCTACTGTGGCCCGAGACCCAGCGCTGACTCTCTCAGGCCCACGAGCTGTCACTGCACACCATCGCAGTCTTCAGGTAAATCACATGTCGTCTGAACCCGGCGCGCAAACGTCGCATACTGACTCTCGCAGTTATGAGGACCGTCTCTCCATGCACAGACAGAGTAAGCCCGTATTGCAGCCCGCCCCCTCTGTTCTTCTCTGACCAGTGTTCCACAGAGGCCGACGAGGCATACGTCATTGGCAAGCGCGGCCAGTACACCCCGGTCGGTGCTTATCTCGCTGGAGACGAGATCATCAAAATCGCCGTCGAGCACGGCGCGCAAATGGTCCACCCTGGTAAGGAACTGCGTCTAATCTTGGCCCTCTACTTCATAGCTCGCCCACTAATACACCGCCCAAAGGATACGGATTTCTCTCAGAAAACGCCGAGTTCGCCCGCAACGTCGAGAAGGCTGGCCTGATTGTAAGACACATGCCGCCGCAGAAATCCCCCTAACATCTGACGACGCCAACTGACTCGCCATGCGTTTTCTAGTTCGTCGGCCCCTCTGCCGATGTCATCGACTCGCTCGGTGACAAGGTCTCCGCCCGAAAGCTCGCCATCGCCGCCAACGTCCCCGTCGTCCCTGGTACCGAAGGCGCTGTCGCTACCTTCGAGGAAGTCAAGGGCTTCACCGATCAATATGGTTTCCCCATCATCATCAAGGCTGCCTACGGTGGTGGTGGCCGCGGTATGCGCGTCGTCCGCGAGCAAGAGAGCCTGAAGGAGTCCTTCGAGAGAGCCACCTCCGAGGCCAAGTCTGCCTTTGGCAACGGAACCGTCTTCGTCGAGAGATTCCTCGACAAGCCCAAGCACATCGAGGTCCAGCTCCTCGGTGACAACCACGGCAATATTGTCCACCTGTACGAGCGTGACTGCTCCGTCCAGCGCCGTCACCAGAAGGTCGTTGAGATCGCCCCCGCCAAGGACCTCCCCTCCGATGTCCGCGATGCCATCCTTAACGACGCCGTCAGGCTGGCCAAGTCGGTCAACTACCGCAACGCCGGTACCGCCGAGTTCCTCGTCGACCAGCAGAACAGGTACTACTTCATCGAGATCAACCCCCGTATCCAGGTCGAGCACACCATCACCGAGGAGATCACCGGCATCGACATCGTCGCCGCCCAGATCCAGATCGCTGCCGGCGCCACCCTGCAGCAGCTCGGCCTGACGCAGGACCGCATCTCCACCAGAGGTTTCGCCATCCAGTGCAGAATCACCACCGAAGACCCCTCCAAGGGCTTCCAGCCCGACACGGGCAAGATCGAGGTCTACCGCTCCGCCGGTGGCAACGGAGTCCGTCTCGACGGTGGTAACGGCTTCGCCGGCGCCGTGATTACGGTATTGTCATCTGCCCCAAGAACTATGACATATTGCTAATGCGAAAACCAACAGCCGTTCTACGATTCCATGCTCGTCAAGTGCACTTGCCACGGCTCTACATACGAGATTGCCCGGAGAAAGGTCCTCCGTGCCCTGGTCGAATTCCGTATCCGCGGTGTCAAGACCAACATCCCCTTCCTCGCCTCGTTGCTCACCCACCCCACCTTCATCGACGGTAACTGCTGGACTACCTTCATCGACGACACGCCCCAGCTGTTCGACCTCATTGGCAGCCAGAACCGCGCCCAGAAGCTCCTTGCTTACCTTGGTGACGTCGCCGTCAACGGCAGCAGCATCAAGGGCCAGATCGGCGAGCCCAAGTTCAAGGGCGACATCATACTCCCCGAGCTCCTCAACGACGACGGCTCCAAGGTTGACGTCACGCAGACGTGCACGAAGGGCTGGAGGCAGATCATCGTTGAGCAGGGTCCCAAGGCCTTTGCTAAGGCCGTCCGCGACTACAAGGGCACGCTGCTCATGGACACGACCTGGCGTGACGCCCACCAGTCCCTGCTGGCCACCCGTGTGCGCACCGTCGACCTGCTTAACATTGCCAAGGAGACCAGCCACGGCCTGAGCAACCTGTACAGTTTGGAGTGCTGGGGAGGCGCCACCTTCGACGTTGCCTACCGCTTTCTCTACGAGGACCCCTGGGACCGTCTGCGCCGCATGAGGAAGGCGGTGCCCAACATCCCCTTCCAGATGCTCCTGCGTGGCGCCAACGGTGTGGCTTACTCATCACTTCCCGACAACGCTATCGACCACTTTGTCGAGCAGGCCAAGAAGAACGGTGTCGACATCTTCCGCGTTTTCGATGCCCTCAACGACATCGACCAACTCGAGGTCGGTATCAAGGCCGTTCACAAGGCTGGTGGTGTCGTAGAGGGGACGGTGTGCTATAGTGGCGATAGTGAATTCCCCCTTCCATGACTTCACATGGCCATTTCTAACCATTTATAGTGTTGAACCCCAAGAAGAAGTACAACCTCGACTACTACCTCGAACTCGTGGACAAACTTGTCGCCCTCGACATTCACGTGCTCGGAATCAAGGATATGGCTGGTGTTCTTAAACCACACGCCGCAACGCTCCTCATTGGTGCCATACGCAAGAAGTATCCCGATCTTCCCATCCACGTCCACACCCACGACTCCGCCGGCACGGGTGTGGCCTCCATGGTCGCCTGCGCCAAGGCCGGCGCCGACGCCGTTGACGCTGCCACTGATAGCTTGTCCGGCATGACCTCGCAGCCCAGCATCAACGCCATTATTGCCTCTCTCGAGGGCAGTGACAACGACACTGGCCTGAACCCGGCCCACGTTCGCGCTCTGGACTCGTACTGGTCTCAGCTGCGTCTACTCTACTCTCCTTTCGAGGCCCACCTCAGCGGTCCCGACCCTGAGGTGTACGAGCACGAGATTCCCGGTGGTCAGCTCACCAATATGATGTTCCAGGCTTCCCAGCTCGGCCTCGGCACCCAGTGGGCCGAGACCAAGAAGGCCTATGAGCACGCCAACGACCTCCTTGGTGATATCGTCAAGGTCACGCCTACCTCCAAGGTCGTCGGTGATCTTGCCCAATTCATGGTCTCCAACAAGCTTTCCGCCGAGGACGTCAAGGCCCGTGCCAGCGAACTTGACTTCCCCGGCTCCGTGCTAGAGTTCCTTGAGGGTTTGATGGGCCAGCCGTATGGCGGGTTCCCCGAGCCCCTCCGTTCCAACGCTCTCCGCGACCGCAGAAAGCTGGACAAGCGCCCCGGTCTCTTCCTCGAGCCTGTCGACTTCACCAAGGTCAAGCGCGAGCTGCACAAGAAGTTCGGCGGTCCCGTCACCGAGTGCGACATCGCCGCGTACGTCATGTACCCCAAGGTCTTTGAGGATTACAAGAAGTTCATCCAGAAGTACGGCGACCTCTCCGTCCTTCCCACAAAGTACTTCTTGTCCCGTCCCGAGATCGGCGAGGAGTTCCACGTCGAGCTCGAGAAGGGCAAGGTCCTCATCCTCAAGCTTCTGGCCATCGGCCCCCTCAGCGAGAACACCGGTCAGCGTGAGGTGTTCTACGAGATGAACGGTGAGGTCCGCCAGGTCACCGTCGACGACAACAAGGCCTCGGTCGAGAACGTCAGCCGTCTCAAGGCCGACCCCTCCGACTCGAGCCAAGTCGGCGCGCCCATGGCTGGTGTGCTGGTTGAGCTCCGCGTCAAGGAGGGCACTGATGTCAAGAAGGGTGACCCCATCGCTGTTCTCAGCGCCATGAAGATGGTAAGTCTTTGTCCTGTGTGGTTGACCACACGGTCTTTAACCCGCTTTCTCGTGCCATTTGCTAACTCAACCCCCTTAGGAAATGGTTATCTCTGCGCCGCACAACGGCAAAGTGGCAACCCTCCAGGTCAAGGAGGGCGACTCGGTCGACGGTTCCGACCTGGTTTGCAGAATTGTCAAGTCTTAGTTCGACAAACGGTACGGGTTGGTAGCGCGGCGGTTGCTCTTATTTTATCTGTTTATTTATGATTCCAAGTATTTAGCGAGAAAACCACAGGTCGGAATAAATGGGCCATCTGGTAGTTTGACATGAGATGAATCAGCGTATTTAAGAGGAACACTGTCGTAAGCTCTTTCTCTGTTGTTGGGCGAGTAAACTGCTGAATCGCCTATTCCCCTTCATCTTCTCTCCTGCGTTTGGCGGACAATCACCCGTACTTGACCCTCTGCTATCTGGCTCCCTGTGTCGCAATCGATGCTGGCCGCCACCCAAAAGACCAAAAGTACTTGTTACGCCGTGAAACCACGTCACTTTCTATTCAAGTGAGTTTATCATGGAGGGTCATGTTGGTTTGTAGGCACACCGCAAGACGCGCAACCCTTGGAACTGATGTGCCCGAATCCGGTCTGATAAGTCTATGATGCTGCTGCCATAGCCCTTATCGTGGTGTTTTTACAATTACACAAAAGAAGCCGTCAAGGTATCACTCCGAAGCAGGGCTGCCGTCGTGTGTGTTTTGACAGATCTTTTTTTATCTTTTGATTCGTCTCTCTGTCGTAATGCCTCGGCTGCTACCACGAGCAATCCAGCCTCAGCCCCTGTCATGTTCGACCCGTCATCAGAGAATCTACTCCTCCATCTTGTCGTCATCCTTCTTGTCCTCGTCGTCGTCATCGTCGCCCTCGAGCGCCTTCTTTGCTAACCGCTCCGCCTCCTCGCGCAGGTCCTTGGGCACCTCCTCGTGGCGACCCTTGGTAGGGCCGTCTATGTCGCTGATCCAGCTCATCTCGAGCTCAAATTCCTTGTCCTTGTTGTCATCGTGGGCGACGTAGATGATGCGGGCGGCTTCCTTGACGGCGTCCTTGAGGGTGAGCCCGCCCTCGGCAAGGTCAAGCTTCTCGAGCTCGGCCTTGGCAGCCTGACGGCCCTTGCCGGTGGCGGCGCCGTAGTAGCCCCAGTAGGATCCAGAGGGCTCGATCATGTAGAGGAAGGGACCGCCGTGCTTCTTGGAGGTATCCTTGCCGCCAGCACCGACCTTGGGGCCGGAGCCGACCTCGCCGTCAACGGGGGACTCGGTCGAGGGGTCGAAGCCGCCGACGATGGCGGTGATGCCGAAGGGGCGGACGGAGGAGTAGAGGGTGTAGGCTTGGAGGTAGCCGCCCATGCGAGCTGCGAGGTCGGCGGTAGAGATTGGGGTCTTGAAGGTCTCGCGCCAGCCGCGGGCTTCTTCGCGGGCGCGGTCGACGAAGTGGCGGCCGTCGGGAATCATGCCTGAGTAGACCTTTCAGGTGTGAGTTGAGCGACTAGGAACATAATCTAATGATGAAGAGACGGGGCAATGGGGGCTGAATTGCTCGAACTCAACCCTGACGACATCTAGAAGGGAGGGGTAGGTGGTGGTTGAATGGGAGAGGGGCCGGCTTACAGCACCGAGATGCCTGTCAATGGTGGCGATACGCTTGTTGGCGTTGGGCTTCCATAGCTTCGAGGCGATGACCTTTTCGACGGCGAGAACGACACCGTCCTTGCAGCGAATGCCGATGGATGTGCCGCCGTTCTCGACAGCCTTGACGGCGTACTCGACCTGGAAGTTGCGGCCGTCGGGAGAGAAGATGGAGTTGCTCAGGTCATAACCTGTGCCTATCGACGTCTATCCGAAGGAAGAGGCAGAAAGATCAGCAATTGTCATGGCCTCGGACACGTATTGGGGTGCAGCTGTAGCTCCTAGCAACCCCGGTCGCTGAGAGGTGATGGTTCCCCTCGGGTACCTGGCAAGGGAAAGGCTTACCATTGTAAATTAGAGCTCTGGGGATTTGGGAAACGTGGTTTTGTTGTCAAAAGGACGGCGGAGGACGGCCGGCAACTGGAGGAGTTGGTGATGAGGTGCAGATTGGCGGAAAGTGGTTTGGTCGTCGGGAAGCTTTGGTGGTGGATGACGATGGCGGGATGTGGTTTGGGATTCGGGATCTGGAGCCTTGAGATCAGAGCTTCAGGCAACCCGGGAGCTGCGTATTGCTGTGAGGTCGACGGGCGAGGCTGGATGTAGGAATGCCTCAGGCCCGTTGGGGAGAGCTGGGGGTGGACCCAGGGAAGAGGCGTGCACTCAGAATGGAAGGAGAGCATCAGCCACATCTTTAAATGTGGCTGTACGAAGATGTGGCTTAAAGGTTGATATCTAATCTGATTGGGGCAGCTGACAGCTTCACCGTGAAGTTCCATGAAAGCTGACAGGGGTGGAATTACCCCACCATCCCGCCGTTGCACCTGCAGTGGGCTGCAGCTGCCAGGTGCTGGAGGACTTGAGACGAGGAGAGGCAGTTTGTTGGCAGCCCTTTTGCCAATTTACGATGCACTGGGTTATGTTCAACAGTTCTACAGAAGCCCTAGGTGAACCGAATATTCGTCTGTTGCTGTTCCTGTCGAAAGTTCCGAAGCTCAACGACTAAATGTTGCCGAATCGTTTCGCTAGGCACTTTGTCACATCTTGGATATCGGTGGCACAAAAACAGAGGCTCAAGAGTGCAGGCCCGGACGAGTTTGTCGAAATATGCGTTGGGACTATGAGAGATAGGGTGGGGGGACTCGAAGAGGAGCGGTGTAGAACCATCGGATTTGGTCCGGAAAACCGGTCTTGAAGGGAATCAAACTAGGCAAAATGTTGAGAATGGATGGACCCTGTGGTCTTAGATTAGGGATGCTCTTGGAAAGGGCATCACATGCTGTAATGTGTACAACACGCCCGAGAGACAGAAGGAGAGAGGGAGAGAGGGAGAGAGGGAGAGAACAACAGCATCATCATTTGCACTCGGACGGAGTAAGACTAGAGAGGGTGCCGGACAGAACATAGTTAACAAGGTGCAGATGACGACTATCCGGTGGGCTCGAGTGTGTCACGGGGAACGCAATTGACACCTCCGTGGTCTTCCAGAAGCCATGTGGACTGGTCGTGTCATGGACCTATTGGGAGAGAAATATGTTTCAAGTTGACGCTTGCTGCCGGCTGCCCTCCGTCTTCCTGCCAGGGTCGCATCTTCCATGTCAGGCCAGGCACCGAGTTCGCAGAATTGCCAGGTCTGTCTGCCCGGTGGTTTCTCAAGGAAATAGAAAAATTGAGCCATATTGTGGACGAGACAACCACAAAAGCAAGCAAGGGTCGACTGCAGGTTCAGGCAGAGATTCCAGCCCGACGAAAAGAGCCCGCCTCGGCTGGCGTTGGTCGGTGCCGTGTTGGTGGTGATGAAGTGGTGATGTGTGTGTGGATGTGACAGATGCACTCCCAGGCAGGCATTTTCCCTCATGCGCATTGCATTTGCTCACAGCCCACAGTGAGGTACTGAAATGTTCAGTGCGCCTTTCCACCGGCCGGTAGCGGTAGCAACTCAGTAGAAACTGAACAAGCGACGAACTGTAGCCAGTGAATCTGCGTCACGGTGCCCTGTCCTGCGTCATGGCCTCGCCCGCTAGTTGCCCCTCCTTCCTAATTTCCCCCCGCCAGGTCCTCCCCTCCCCCCTCCTTCCTGCCGCCTTCTGCGTCTTTCCTTGCGAGAAATGAATGTGACTCCTTCCGCCATATATAGCCCAGATTCGGACTCGCCGCACACTACTCGTGCCCTGGTTTTTAGCTAAGTCTACTTGTTGATCTTCTTCCCCTTTCAAAATCACGCCACCACTTGCTGCCTATTATTCGGATCTTTGCACAATCATCTTTCCGGCCACTCATCCAGATTCCTCGTCGACGCCGCCGTAACGACCCCAGAGACAACGGGCCACACGCCACCCCACCACGAACCCATCCGATCCCACTGCATCCGCATTGCATCCACCCTCCAACTCAACCTTGTCACCAACTGCAGCAGTCTTCGTGCCCAAGAAACAAGCCCATCGAACCCGAAGCATCGCTCCTCCCACCATTGCTATTCCTCAGACTGACTGCCTTTCGATATTTCCTCTCCCCATCTCCTCGAGTCTCTCTTGTGTTCTCTTAATCTTCGTCTTCGCAAAAACAAGCTCTCGAGAGTACATAGAGAGCCAATATAAGAAACACTCCTGTTTTCTACCGCTGTCCGAGCCTCCGAACCCGATTACCAAACAAGCGCAAAGAAGCTGTACCTTCCCAAGACAGCAAAGCAAACCACTCTCTTCTCTGCATCGCAAGGGGATTCACTTCTACAGCAAACAGGTCTATCGAAACGGCTTTTTTTTTCTCATTTGTCTTTTAGGATTTTCCTCTCCCAGTCCCCTATCTATACCACAAAGGCAAGTCTCCCCTCCTTCCCCTAACTCCCGCGCTCACCGGCCGGCCATTCGGAGCCCCGCCGGGCTTTTGTCGGCGATGGACCGTTGGCCGTGTCCCAACCAGCACGAATATTCACTGACAAGCTTAAAGGACGATGGTTTCCTACGCCCCTACAATGCAGGCCCAAGATGACCTTGCAACCCTTTTTTCCCGTAACCTGACCTTCAACCCCGAGGTCCAGAGCCAAGTGCAGCCCTCCAAGCCCGATGAGCAGCTCCATCAGACCTCCGACCCCGCCCCCGCCAATCCCGCATCAACTCCGGCACCCATCATCTACTCCATCACCCAGCACTACACTCACTCCGCACACATCGCTCGTCAGCAACAAGCCCAGGACGTTCCCGTTCAGCGTCCCTCGTCCGAACCCCCCCAGACCGAGCAGTTGACTCCCGAGATCGTCCTCAGCCAGCACGGCATCAACCCTTCTGTTCTGTCCCCTTCTCAGATCCAGCTTTTCCGAATCTCCGAAGAGCACCATCAGCTGCGCCTGATCGAAATCTGGCGTGCGGCGCCGCCCGCCTCGAGCACAGACAACCCCTCGCTTGCATGGACTAGCACAACCCTCGAGCAAGAGGAGCAGCTCGCGAAGCTACGGTACGAGCGGATGGAGGCGGAGAAGGAGCAGCAACAGCACCAGCAAAACGCCGTCATGAGCCTTGACGGCACCCAAGTTCAGTCTGACGACAGTCGCTGGCTGGCGAGCTCCATTTCCCATCAAGTCGAGCCCTACATGATGTCCGGCTACGAGGAGATGATGCGCCGCGAGTACGAGCGGGAGCAGGTCGAGGCCCGCTCCAACGACAACTACGCCCACTATGGCTCCGCTGTCGGCGGTTATAAGCCGGCTACCGACCCCGTCTACAAGGGGTTTGGCGACGACTGGGCCAAGGAGCAAGCGATCCAGATGCAGATGCAGATGGAGAACCAGTACGGTGCTTTCCAGCACTATGGTGGCCAGGCCGGCAACATGGAGGCCATGGAGATTTTGTGAACGAAGCCTCGCGCAAATTTTTGTTTCCTTTTTTCTATTACTTTCAGCATAGCAGCAGACACCTCTTTCTCTCACGAGTTAGACTGCATGGCAGACGCATGGGCGGACACTAAGATGATGCTGGATCGCCTCCTTTGGGAAGCATATTTCTTTTGTCAAGAACGTTACGAGTAAGGAACTAGCCAGATACCATTGGGCACGCATGAGGGACGAATAGGACTACGAGGCAGCTACCAAAAAATAACCTCCACATTGGGATATTTGCGCAGGATGAGGTAGTTGGCGAGGGAATTATGGGATGTTGAGCTGCGGTGATGGTGCCTACGACATTCGATGTCTCTTGAGGTATTTCTTCTATTAATTGACCCCTCTCCTCTTTTAATGCCTCCTTTGTACTTGGCATATATTGTGTTCTCAACTTGATGTATTGTCTATCTGGCGCGGTATCTCGCAATTAATGGGCCCTCGGTGGATATTGGACTTTTGACATTGTATTTTGGACAGAAAGACTGGTCCTGGTGGCCATGCTTTACCCATGTGTACCCTGAATTTCGTCCTTCGGAAGTTAAATGGCCGCGTTTTCTTGCGCTGCGCAATATCTAGGTGTCCTGAATTATTAACGCGAAACTAGCAGTACATAAGTCTATGCTATCATGTACGTGTCGGTGTTTCCTCTCCTCCCGGGGTTTCTGTCCGACTTTTGATAGACCCCCTGTTTTGGCCTTCCCTGGTTAGATGAACGACGCCTGTGAACTCCTTGATATCTGTAGCTTGCCGTTGTTCCTCTCTCTCTCTCTCTCTCTCATTATCCTCTCTCTCTCGCGGCAGCCAGACGGGGTACCGTCGCCAACATCAGTCATGAAACGGCACCTCACGGGCACGCCGGTTGAGCGAGTTTCTTTGTGTTGTCGATGTTCGTCGGTATAGATCTGATGTTAGTGGGTGTCTGAGAAACAGCCTTGATTGATGAGACAGTCATGGGTTGGCGACTCCACAGTCTCTGTCCCAGGGATAATCGCAACGGACGGCTGCCGAAGCCGTGAGCTGAGCGGCGTGTTCCTTAAGCCCCTTTTTTGCGCCGATGCCCGCGCCACCGCCGTTCTGCTACCGCCTGCGGCCCGGATACCCGGGGTGCTCCGCCATCCTTGACGACAGCCACTGCGCCGAATTCATACCGGCGGAGACGCTGACCTGCCACGTATTCGGGGGCTGGGTCGGCATCGGGGAGTCTCCTGACGACAACGCCGGCGGTGGCTGCGACGGCGCCAGGAACTGCGATCCGCGGGTGTAGCGACTACTCGCCCGCGTCGTGCGGCTGTACCGGTCAAATCTGCTGTTGCGCGGGTTCGTATTGGTGTTCGTGTACGTGTTCATCGTGTGCCTGCTGTCCCGGATGTTGTTGACATGGGTGATGTTGCTGAGCCGGCTCGCTCTGTTGTAGTTATTGCTGTTGTTGTTGATGTTGCCGTCACCGAGGCCCTGGTTGCTTAACCCGCCTGTGCCGTCGCAATTTCCAAAACCCCAGGTGGTGGCGGCCGAGTGCGTTGAGTCGCGGTTTGGTGGTCCGAAACCCATGGAGAGAGCCGACATCCGCGGGGAGCACCAGTCCACCATCGGGGCGGAGACGCGAGCGGTCCTCGCCATCGGCGTCATGTTGACGCCGTCATCGAGTTCGATTTCGTGTCCTTCCTGCCCCTACGGAGAGGTGAATGTTAGAATCGTTGAATCAAACCCTACCCTTCCTCCTGTGCTGAGAAAATTCGTGGGCAGAAAAGGAGAGAGGGGGGAGGGTTGAGCCATATGTACCTCGCATGGGGAAGGACACAGCCATTTCCCGCCATTGTAGTCTTCGCGCGGTATGACCAGGGACTGTCGATCGCCTTCCGGGTAGTTTCTCCCCTGAGAGGTGTCAAAAGTCTTGCATAGCCCGCTCCGGCGCGTTGCTGCAGACGAGCTGAAGCCGTCTTCGGAATGGTTGACGCGCGACGCCTCCGTCCGAAATTCGGCATTGATCTCGGCCTCGATCTCTTCCAGGGGCGCGTTTTCTGGCACGAGGTGTCGCGGGTGCTGGCGGGGGTCGGATACATCGCTACGGACATAGGTCGGCTTGCCCTGGAAGCGTTCTCGCCAGGCAACGGCGCGGGGAGCCTGGGACGTCATTCCCGTACGGTACGATATCAGCTGCCACAAGGGGCGTAGGGTGGCGATGGAGGCGGCGGTGATGCCGATGCCGGGTTCGACGGTGCTCCATAGGGCGATGTCGGTGGTGGCCCATAGGAAGTCATCGCCGTCGAGGAGGGTCGGTACGTAAATCGACCGGACGACCGTAGCCGCGGAGCCGATGGCGGCGAAGGACAGGATGCCAAAGGCAAGGAGTCTAGTACGTTTGGGTAGTGAGAGCGACCAGACGATGAACAGTGGGAGGATCCCAAAGCCCCAGTCCGCGAGGCAGTTGCAGATGGAGGCCGAGTAGGACATGATGATAACGACACGGTTGCTGAAACACTTGCCCTCCACGCGGGGCGACTCCTCCCAGAAGGTCGAGACGGGTCGGCACTGGAACATGACCATGAAGAAGTACGTCGAGCCAAAGAGGACGGTGGCGAGCATGAGGAGGCGGAGTATCCATACGTGGGTGCGGCGGATGGAGACGCGAAGTAAGAAATAACCGACGGAGATCTTGAGCAGGCAAGAGCAAATGATGTAGAGGAGTTCGCAGATGTAATAATACTAAGAACAGTGTCAGCGAGTATCAGGCCCGGTTAAACATTTTGAGGTAGAGAGGGAGAGGGGGAGAGAGCGCTGGTATAGAGGCCATACCATGAGAGCATCGCGATAATTTTCTGGGCCGAGGTCGACTCTGTGTCGACCGGTACCGTAGCGAACGCCTTGAATCTGAGTGATGAGATAGACGGTAAAAATGAGCTGTTATTGAGGTCAGTCCAGCTGTCGGCCCTTGGGTTTCCGGGTGAGCGCGTCATATACCATGAGGCCGATCATCAGCTTATCGTCAACGCCGAGCGAGCGTATAATCCAGCCGCGGCAGTATATGCGCAGGCCGACGGCGATCCAACATAATACGAAGAAGAGGACCGCCACGGCCAGCACTTGCCCGCTGCGATCCTCCATTATTCAGTGGACGAGAACGGCATCCAAAAGTAATCCTTTCAGTTTGTTCGTTGCGTATTCACCCAGACATCATGACGAGGGTGTCATTAAATCGTCATAGAGGGAAGGGTCGACAGAATGGGGTGTGCAGTAATCGTGATCCGGGTTGACGGGACAAGACCGGAGAACATAGCGGATGACCGGGGAGGATAGACCCGTCAGGGTCCCAGGGGGGGGGTTGCCGGGTATACATAGTATCACCTCACGGACACGGTGGCGCGCTAGGTTTAGGGGTAAGCCAGCCTGATATCTCGAAGTACGAGCCGGCATGAGGATAACATAGCGTCCCGGGTTTGTGGCGCCGCGGACCTGGGCCCGGCCGTTCGAATATAGACTTCGGTTGTGGGCGGAACCGTCATCACCAGCCACCTGTCCAGCTCGATCCAAATACAATCTCTCAACACACTCAAAGCAATTGCGAGAGGTTTGTGGTGGGGGTGGTTCATGGAAGTTCCGTGACCACGCGGTGTTGAGGATATACTTGAGATCAGCCCAATGGAAGGTGTACACTGGCGAATACTCTCTCTCGTGTGTGTTTTGTGTCTGGACAGCTCGAGAGCTTGTAAAACCCCAGACAGGGGGGACGGCCGACTAAGTGAATAGCAATAGATAGGTACGTGCCTCGCCGACGAGAATGGATCGCGAGGAAGCGAAGGCTGGTGCTCGATTGGGATAGTGTATCCGTCTAGCGGCTCGAATGGCGTCCCCGGCGAACAGACGCTAAAAACATGGTCCACAGCCGAGGAGGAGCAAGCTATCAGGCAGAACAGGGACGCGAAGCTGGAACCGGCTCAGGACCGGGCGGCTATGCGGCTCGAGCGGTGCGTTGCTGTGCGGCGCGTCCGAGCACCCCTCCCATCTTAGCGGTAGATCGAAAGAAAGAAGCGCGGCGGGTTAGGACTTGGCTGAAGGCTCTCGTCCCTTTTAAGCATAAGCCCAGGGACAGGTGGGCCTCTTTTTTCCTTTGGTGGTGTTGGCGTCTCTTTGTTTCAGGACAACAGTTGGTAGTTGCGGAGGGAGATCATGCCAGGTACTCGGTTGCAAAGGAGGCAGCCCGTTGAGGTGTGACGTTCGTGAAGAAAAAGAAATAAAAAGTGGGAGAGGAATCCCTCCGCCGTGAGGATTGATGTCACCGTTGGCCGTCAGGATGGATATCTGTCAACCTGCTTGATGTTTGTCTGTTTCTGGTGTTAGTCAACGGGACGGCCCTGCAGTCATGACCCGAGGCGCCGTGGAAACTTGAAAACACCCCTACCCACCGGCATGCAGTCAGACATGGGACGAAATAGAGTTGAAGACGGTGGAGGCAAGGGGATTCAGGGAATCAGGAGATGCAGGTGGACGTCGCACGCACTTGCGCAGGGCCGTGGACTTTGTTTGACGGGAAGCGGAAAAGCGGGAACCATATTTGTAACTTTTCTCCGACGCTCACAGACGACAGAGACGAACGGCCTCGGAGAAGGATTGACAGAATGTAGTGCGCCCAGCCCCTCTTCGTCCTCCCTGTTGGACAAATTTGGTACACGCGCAGCACAGCGAGACCATCCGCCGTCGGGAGCCAACGTGGTCTTCTCTCGTATTGATTCCTTGTACTCAAAATTTGCATTGATGGATTATCTACGCGCATCGCGAGAAACAAACGCAGCTTCGGCGTGCGCGTCATGCAACTCTCGAGTCGCTCATCCGGTCCTCGGGACCAGTCAACTCGTCACGCAACCCCGTCGCAGCAGCGAGGAGACACCGGAACAGTTGGGCGGCTGACTCAATGACGCCCCTCCCCAGCCCGTCTTTCTTTCTCGTCTTTCTTTCTCAACGCTTCTTGTTCTTGCGCTTGTTGGACTTGCCGCCAGTCTGCGCGCCCGAAGCTTTGGCCTTGCCCAGAGAATCAGTCGACTTCTCGAGGAGCTCAAAGTCATCGGCGGCCGAGTCGGAGCTGGGGGTGTGTTGGATTTCGCCATCGTCAGAATCCAGGTCCTCGGTATCGATCTCCAAGTCAACCTGGTTCTGGCCGAGGGCGCGGCCGACAGTGCGGTTGTAGGCCCAGACGGGGAGACGAACGAGCGCCGTGTCTCGGATAGTGGGTTGAGGCAGCTCGTTGGGCTATTTAGCGTTAGTGGGTGGTTGTCAAGCTTGGCTTGGGAGGTTTTTTCTCGCTCTTTTTCCTTTGGGGCACTTACATCAAGAAGGTACTGCTCAGTGTTGCCCTCCGCATCCTGCTCCTCGAGGTAGACGTCTCCGACGGAATCGACGACGAGAATCTTGCCGTTCTCGGCCACAACGCGCTTCTTGGAGCCGGTCGGGCCGGCCTGGACAACGGGGGCCTCGCGGGGGGTGGCGGTGCCGCTGCCGGTGCTGGCGGCGGCGGCGGCAGGCTTGCGGGACCGGCCTCCGCGCTCCTTAGCGGCCTCTCTGCGGGCGACCTGCTCCTGCATACGGCGCTGCTTGCGGTTCATGGGCTGCTGGGGACCCTCCTCGTCGTCGGCGGGCGGGGCGGGGGCCGGCGGCGGGGTCGTGTCGATGCCGGGGATGCTGAGGTTGTCACCCCATGCAGCGTTGCGGGCGAACCTGATGTAGCGCTCGACGAAGTCCTTCTGGCGCTTCCAAGACATGTACAGAGCAATGTAGTGGAAAGCTCCGGCGCCAACGAGGAAGACGCCGAAGAGCACGGTGCCCAGGCCGGGGCGGTAGCGGTTGTAGTAGTAGTTGGTGCCCTTCCAAGCCGGGAAGCCGTTCTTCAGGAAGTGGTCGTAGCGGTCGCGGTCCGGGCCGCTCAAGATGTTGCGCACGAGACCCAGCCGAGCCTGGCGGTCCGAGGCGATCTTGACGGCCGACTTGATCTCCTTCTGGGTAGGGGGCTTCTGGACGTTGACGCCGGGCTCTTTGGTGGCCTTCTTCTTGGCCTTGGTGCGCTCAGCGATGAGCTGCTGGCGGACCTTGTCCGGATGGAGGGTACGAGAGATCTTGCGGTAGGCCTTGGTGATCTCGTCAATGGTGGCCGAGTTCTTGACGCCCAAAAGCTCGTAAAAGGTTAGGTCGGGGTTCGCCTCGTGGGCCTTGATCTCGTCGCGAATGCGGAAAATCTCGCGATCTGTGCGTCGCGTTGTTAGCTGTAGTTGCGCAGAGAAGTTGCACGTCTGGCAGGGTGCAGGGCATTGTGCTCACCCTCCTTGCTCCAGGCCGCAGCCAGGGGCGACACGACCAGGAGGCCGACGGACAGGATGCTGCTGAACTTCATGTTTGCGGTGTTGGGCCCAGTCAATCCTTAGGCCTGAGAGGTAGTGTAGACGAGGAGAGGCGGCGCGCAATGGCCGAAGGGTGAGAAGGGAGTGCGTCGGCGTGGGAAGATCAAATCTGGGGATGCCAGGTGTTAGCTTCGAGCTGCGTCTGGCTGGTATGGTATGGTATGGTATGGTATGGGTAATAGGTATGTATGGGTACTCTGTACAGAGTACGGATAATGGGTATGGATATGGAGCTGGAGCTGCCAGTCAGTGGCCGCGTACCTTTCTCAGTCCCTATCTTCTTCTATCCACCAAGGAATTCGAGCAAATGGGCTTTCTCGAATTGACAGTATCCCCGTCCAGTAGGATTCCACCTCGTTCGTCTCTGGTGACCAAGAAACGGAAAATTTCTCCCACAAAAATTGTAATTGGGAAATGTGGTCTCTTTGGGGGAGGCTCTGGATGAGGTGGAATTTCCCGTGGACAAGGGAACTTTTTCGCCTCTCTGGCTTCGGCCGGGGGGGGGCCGCAATGGCCAAAGGGTCGTATCATAGGTTCCGGGCAGGGATTCTTGAATCTTGCACCGTCATGAATTGCACTAGACCATGTTGGGTTTAGACTGGTCCAGATCTCTCCCTTACGTAGTAATCGTGCAGGCTTGACATTTGAGACTTATGTAAGCCAATTGTTGCTGCTGAGGTAAACATTGCTTGAAGGTGCAACCTCCTGTAGACTGTCTTTAGTCCTGACAACACCTAGTGAGCTATCACTCTAGTGAGCTCCAGTGAAGATAGTAGTTGTCAAGCCAGGACTCCAGTAAATCCCCCTTGTTCAAGTGGGAACTCTTGTGCAGAGAGAGTGCTGGATCACCTTCCATTTCCAGTAGACTGACTTGTCGGTGGGTTGTCACGTTGTGTGACTGACTATCAAAATCGGCGGGGAGCTGGTGAAAGAGGTTCACAAACATGCGCTACTTTGATCCATGGCAGGAGAAACAACATCTCGCAGGGTATGTCCGTTACTCGTCCTTGTCTTTGTTTTCTGAACTCGAACTCGAACTTGAACTCAAATCCTAACAGCGACAGTTGCAACTACCAGAACGAGGCTTGCTGAAAAACAACGCATCTCTCGTTTCAACCATTCTAATCAAATTAACAAGACTTCCATTGCTGCACTCCCATGCAGTCTCATCAACTGTGATGCCGAGACCACCTGGCATCAAACCACATTCGAACGCCCACCTCCATTTCCGTGAGTCCAATTTCATCCGGAATACCCACCTCCTTCGCCCTTGGCTCAGGCTCGATCCTTGATCCCAGGGTCGTCAAGAAACAAGTCCAACACTAGCAACGTGGGACACACAATATTCATCCACCCTCCGGCCCTGGAGCGAGCTCAAAGCCCCATCTCTACTACTGTCGTTGCTACTGTCGTCGCTACTGCTGTTGCTGTTGCTGTTCTTGTCTTTCTCGTAGTTCTTGTTCGCGCTCCAACTGTTCTCGTCGTTGATGCCAGTGCTCGGGCTCCACGCTGAGCTTCTCCAACTTGTCGTGGAAGTTGAAGCTGCGGATATCTTTTATGACGTGGGTATTTCCCTGATAAAAAGCATTGGGCGAGAAGTGCCCGCCGATGCTCATGCGGCAGAAGCAGCACTTGAATTCCTGCGCCCACTTGTCCTCAGTCAGGTAGCGCTCCTCGCCAGCCAGCCGGATCGGGGTGCAGGCCAAGAACAGCTTCAGACATCTACGCCCGACGAACTTGTTGCAGCAGGGGAGCGGCACCGGCTCGTGGTTCGGGTGCTGGTCCCATTCCTCCTGGCACATGGTGCAGGTCGTATCGCCCTTCGCGATGGCCTCCTCGGGTGTTACCACGTACCGCAGCGTCTGCATATCCGCCCGGTAGTTTCGGAGTTGCATGTCGCTCCACTCGATGAGCCTGTTGCGCTGCATGACATCGTTCGTGGAGTTGCTCGCCTTGATCGACTCTCTGTAATTGTCGTGCACCACCCGCCCTTCGAGCGGCCACAGCCATTCGACCCACCAAATACACTCCTGCAGCGCATCCAACGCCGGCAGATCGGGATCCAAGGTATGGCCGGGCGGGTGAGACGGATGGTCCAGGACATCCGGATTGGGCCAGGGGTTGAGCATGGCGAGCAGCGGGATGGCCAACCATCTCATGAGCTCTTCGTCGAGCCCGGGGTCGAGCGCGAGGAACCGGTACATCCAGTCCAGGAACTCCATGCGCCGATTCAGCGAACTCTCCCAGTCGTCTATACCCATCCAAAGGATCTGTCGATTTCGTCGCCAGTACAACCCTTCCGGATGCTTCTGTGACCGCGCCTCGCCCATCCTCATCAGATTTGCTCGGCAGTATTCGGCCATTTGACGAAGCTTGTGGTACCGCCGATCAAAATCCTTTTCTAAGAAGTTGACAAAGGTCATCTGATGCAGCGGGTAGTCATTTCCTTGTTCGTACTGCTCGTAAACCACTTGCGCCCTTCTCGTTGGCTCCCAGTCGTCATCCTCGCCGTAGCCTGGCTGCCACCAAAAACCAACAGCCGAGCCAACTTGGCCAAACTTTGCTTCGAGATCGTCGAGAATGGCTTGTGCCTCGTTCTTTCGTTTGGACCACGACATGTTGACCCGCCACTCCTCCTTGGTCGATTCGCAGTCGCAGTAAGTGGCGGTTACGTGACCAAGGTGCTCGCGCTTCAGTCTGCAAAAAGTCTCTGGCCAGACAGTGCTGATGATGCTTTCCCAGCGAATCGTCCGGGCTTCGGTTGGCACGGGCTTCATCAGCATCACTTCAACCAACATGAGCAATTCGCGCAGGTAGCACTCCCTGTATTGTTCGAAAGCGTGCTGCGTCTCAGCGTCCTCCGTTTCCGTATCCCACGGGATTGCCAGCTTTCTCTCGAAGGTTGATGTCATGGAGCCTTGAAATGAGGTGTGGTTATCCATGGCCCCGAGACAGTAAAAGCATGCCAGGTTGAAAACTTGAACCCGGACTCCCACGCAGTCTCTCGCTGAGCAGTCTTTGGAGTAGACATGGGCGCATCTCAACCAGTTGTAAACCCAGTGTATTTGCAGGCTCTCGTTGGAATTGTCGGCTGGGCTCTCTTCGTTCTCTCGGTAAATATTCGTGTCTTGTGTGACCAAATGGTGGTTAGGTACATCGGTTCTCGGGCGGGGGTGCTCGCAGGTCCCCAGCCGGGGAAGCTGGCTTGTCGGCGAGTGATCAGGCGCCTTGGGGCAAAGATACTTGCGCCAAAGTTTGATACACATTCTTGGTGTGTAGATGGGTGGAAGAGACCGTATTCCTTTCCTTTTTCCCCCCTTTTTTATTTATTTAGCTGTGGTTAAAACGAGAATTGGTGAAGGGTTTGTGGCGTTGTGACGGTCAGATAGTGAAGTCAAGAATGACGATGGGAGTTGTCCGTCTAACACTGGATGTAGACATGCGGGGCGCGCTGACATTTATCATGATTTGTTCTTCCCGGGGTTGACACGAGAAAAAGAATTGAGGCCTTCCCTTCGTTCGCTTGGTCTTTGAAAGAGAACAAGCAGAATTGTGCTGGTGGGCCTTTGCTTTGAGGCTTTGGCGACATAGAACCGGTGCCAGCTCAATAGGAGAGATAGACAGCCGTGGCTTTGTGGGCCGCACTCGGAACTTGGATCGAGAGCTTGATTCTTTGAAGTTGAATCCCGGGGTTTTCCCAAAACGTGTCGGATGCGGCGAAACAGGAGCCATTGATGATATTGACAGCCTGGTTGAGGGGGAAAGGGCTGATTCCCGTTTAATCAATCGAGTCCTCGGAATTGTGCCCCTACCTAGCACTTCGTGCTACACCTTTTCATCTTCCAAGCATGAATTCGAATGGTCCCTCTGGGAATGTAAATTTGGCCCTTTGCAGGTATGAGAATGACAAGTTTCCTTTTGTTCAGGTAGTACGTATTCATTGTTTTGATGCGTAGGGGTGACTACTTTCGTCAAATCCCCATGCTGCGCCGCTTATCAATGGATGCCCATCTTTGTTAATAGACTCCGTAAACCCTATCTTGGTGCTTCTTTTCCAAATACGAAGTCCCCCCCTCTCCTACTTCACCACCACCAGTTGTGGCCCGGATCCTCCCTACTTTGGTCACCCAAAGACCCGTCTCGCCACAGCTTCGGCCGTCTCGCGATCAGAACGAAAATTTCAGAAGGCCATTGGTGCGATGGAGAAGGTCTTGGAAAAATGGTGGGTGATGAGGTCTGTCGAGAAACATGAACTCATGGCCCGTATACCGGCTGCTATCCTCGGGTGCACGGTCTGGTGGGACTGTTGTGTCCCTGGCAGCCTGCGGTGCTTGAACGAGTCCCCCTCTACAGCGAAAGGCATGTACCTCAATGCAGCCGTTAACTTGGATATCTCACGTGCCCGCCCAGCTGAACATGTTGGCGTTGCCGTCCACGGGGTATCGGAAATGTTTTCGCGGCCGTGTTAGCGTTGCAGAGGTAGTTCAATGGTACAGAATACCGGCATCCGTTTCACGCTTCAGTCCACTGGCTCGAAGATTCAGTCGACAACACGAGACCTTTTCAGTTATGCCGGTTGTCAACGGACGGAGTCTAGGATTTTCCAACTAGGAAGTCTAGCTGTGTGTTGTCTAGCCATTATGCGCATGAAGTACTTGACTAGCGATCCGTGTCCAGATTGCAGTTAGCCACAGCCTGCGTCTAGTCCCAGGCAGTGGAGTGGCATCATTGAAGATTTGTAGGGCAAAAGATCTCCAAGCCTTGTCATAGGCCCTAACGATGATATTTTTGGTCTTGTGTCTCTATTGAGTGAACCATGCTCAATCATCCTATTGAGTAATCTCACAATAGCAGTGGGGAGAAGGAACAATATGAGAAGCTACGACCAGCATTGGCGTTTCCAACGACGCGCAGGATGTTCGGACCCCCGTGTACGGCGACTCGGACCGACGCGGCCCCACAACGGACACCGGATCCGACTTTTGCTACAGACCCACTTCGGCGACGAGTCGGATTTCACTGCTCCGTACCACCTAGGCACCTGCGCACCTAAAACTTGGCACACTCCTTGCGTCAGCAAGTCATTTGCTTTCTTACAAGGATATTATAATGTAAATTAGTAGGTAAGAAAATGAACTGTAACTCTACTAGCTAAAGTTTATTTAAGTCTATGGTTATCGAAATGATGTATTGGCTTGAGTTCCAGGACTTAGGCCCTCTTCTCTGGGTGGACAGACACCTCGTGTAACTCGAGTTTTAGGCAGCCTTAGAATCACTGAACAATGTCTTTATAGTAATGTTTCCCTCGATGGGTGCCTGGCAGTGCTTGCCCTAACATCAACTATCTAAGCAACCAAGGACCTCTGCAACCTTCTGCTACCATCTTAAATTCTCACACAGTTTCCCACTCTAACTTGCAGTAACACTGACTTACAAACCACTATAGCTCGATCTGAACATCTGTGCCGCCAGCGCTCAGGCATATACAATAAGCTAGGTACTCTGAGACTCAACAGGGTGCCGCAAACCAGCAAACCAGCAAACCAGCAAACCACAACTTTCACAACTTCCACAAACGACTCCTAGAGCAGCGGCAGCCATGCCCAAGCTCCCCACCCCTTCGCGCTGCCGCCGCAACCTTCACCATGCAGGCCTTCGCCTCCGGCCCCTCTTCGACGTCTTGGACAACAGCTGCTTCTTGAAGTGGGCCATTGAGATCCACCAGAAACCATTCCCCCCTCCTGGGGTGCCGTACTTGGATGACCAGCAAGGCTGGGAGGACTACCTCAGCTTCGAGGTGCGCAGCCAGGAGGAGTTGGATACAGAAGAGCCAACCCCCAGCCCGGAACAACAGGACGGCCCTCGCAATGGCATCGTAGTTGTTGCTACTGCTGCTGCTGCTGCAGATGATCTTCTCGACTCTGAGAGTGGCCCACTGGCTATCTGTAACCCTGACCGCCTGTCTCTTCACCATGGAGAACCGCAAGCGTCACTTTCTCCAACCGAGGCCTTTCTCTTCCCCCCATATGCGTCCCTGACTGTCTGCAACCCGGACTCGGGCGAGGCCCTCCCAGAAGAGCAGGAAGGTGTCTCTGAAACCCCGCAGGAGTATGTTCTCTCACAAGCGCCTGCCTCACCTGCTTCGCCCCTCTACCAATCCGTTGGCCTTGAGGACGGCCTTGAGGATGGCTACAAATGTGCCCTTTCTGGTGACTCCAGCGACGTTCACCAGGAGGAGGACACCTTTTTTTGGTCACCTGAGACTGCTCAAGCCGTCCCGCTTCTCCCTGTGCGCCAACCTAGACTGGTCACTGTTCCCTCACCCCCTGCACCTCCCTACAGAACCCTGCTCAGCCAAAACCCACGTAGGCGTGGCGTTATCTTTCCCTTCCTCTAATTCTTGCATCGCCGCCCATGGAAGAGTGCCGGCTTCCGAAAAGGAGAGAGAAGAGCAAGGACACCATCCTAATCACCAGAATGCGCAGAACGCGTCTGGAAATACTCAGACAGATCGGTTATTGGTGAACTGATCGAGCCGAAAGCTGTTACCACAAGTTATGAGGAAGTCGTGTAGAACAGAGAGATGGGAATCCGCAGTCATTAAATAGGATCAATACAGCAAATCTAGAATATTCCCACTGCCTTTGAGGGCTAATGCGTCTTTCTATATCTCGACTCAAATCAGGTCTTTGTTCCCTGTCCCAGGCCCGGTACGCCAACAATGAATCTTTCCTTGTACCACGCAGGGGATCTATTAGACACCTTTCTTTTTCTTTCCTCTTCTGTTACTTGGCCATTCCAGAGTCGCCGGCGGCGGCCTTCTTCTTCAGGGCCTCGTGGTTCCTGCACCACTCGTCCCAGGCCTTCTTCATCTCCTCCTGCACAGCCGAGCCGGCCTCGATGTTCCCGACGACGGCGTCGACGGCGGACCGGTCGCCCTTGCCGGCATGGAAGACGCTCGACGCCGCGATCAGGCACGCCGGCACGGCCGCCTTGGCGTGCGCCTTGGTCTCGCCGGCCTTGAGCTCCTCATACACGGCCCGCAGCACCGCGAGCGCCAACGCCTCGTCAGCCTTGCTCTCCCTGCCGACGGCCCCTGATCTCGCCTTGCGCAGCCTCTTCTGATAGTCCTTGATCAGCTCGAAAGCCCGGTCCGAGAGCGTCTTGATGGTCGACGTGCGGACAAGCTCCAGCAGTGGCTGCAGGATGGCGAGCGCCGTTGGGTTCGCCGCCTCGTTTCGCACGTAGATCTCGAGCAGGTCCAAAACGCGTCGCTTGAAGTTGACGACCGACTCCTTGGCGGCCTTGCGCTCCTTTTTCTTGCTCGGCGCCGCCTTGGCGCGCTGCTTGAACACCTCGGCTAGCTTGTTGTCGAGCTCCAGCATGTCTGAGTCGCTCATGTCCGAGTCGTCGTCCGAGGACTCGGCCTCCTGGTCTTTGTCGAGGCGATGGCTGTTGAGGATCTTGCTGAGGGCGTCATCGAGGGCCTCAAGGTTTTTGCCCGCTTCGGGGTCGGCCTCCTCGTCGTCATCATTGGATGCGGATTCCTCGTTCTCATCTTCGTCCTCTTCGTCCTCTTCGTCCTCGCCTTCACCGGCATCGAGGGCGACGAATTCAACATCTGAGTCTACCTCAACATCGGAGCCGAGCTCGTCGTCCGAATCATCTTCGCCGTCCTCTTCCAAGTCTTCAACATCCATATCGTCGGCATTGACGTCATCGAACAGCGACTGCTGTCCCTTGGCGCTTTCATCGGCCGCGAGAACGTCAAGCAGCAGCTCCAAGGCCTTGGGGGAGACGCGAGCGGTAAAGTTTCCAAACACCCGTTGCGAAACCTCTCGCAAGAGCGACGACTGCTGGGAAACGAGAGCGAGAAGAATTTCGACCAGGAACTCGGCGGCACCCTCCTCGTCCGTCTGCAGACGAGTCTGGTACTCCTTCAGGTCGCTCAGGAGCTGGAACGCGTCCGGCTCCTCGTTGTAGAGCTGAAAGATGGCGATGGAATGGAGGAGAGCCAAGCCTTGTGCGATCTTAACCTCGTCTGAGGCATTCTCACCCGCGGAGGCGCTTTTCTTCAGGAGCTTCTCCAAGCGCTTGCGCGCTGAGTTGACTTCTTTCTTCATCTCGCCTTCCATGCGGATGTACTCGGGGTTGATGGAGAGAACCGCGGTGCAGAGGTAGTTCGAATCCTCGGCCTTTCGTGAGAGCTTGGCGAATGCGGACTGGAGACGGCTTCTGCTAAGTTCCGTCACTAGCGAGTTTGCGTTCTCCGGGATCCATATGGGCTTGGCGTATGCGAGCGACGTCAGCTCCAGGAGCGCGGTTTCCGGTGCCGAGGTGGCCAGGCGGAAGATGTATTCGATGTAGACGCGGAGGTCAAGCTTGACGACGTTGATGTCCTTTCTGTGACATTGTGAGTTCCAAGCCACAAACACACTTTCAGGGGGGTATGGGGCGGGCATACGATGTGGTAGAGGTCTTCATGACAGGCCCGCTCAGAACCTGGATGACCTCCTCGCCCGTCTCAGCCTTCACATGTTGAAGAATCTTATCGACCGTCTTGCTCTTGGTCATGACGTCGAAGCGGTACAGGCCGTTGTTGTTGATCAGGTTGTCGAGGATGATGCCTGTGGCCTCGGGGTGCGCGGCGGACGTCTCCTCGATGACCTTGCAGGTCTTGAGGGCGGCGCGGTGTAGGAAGCGGTCCTCCTGCGCGGCTTGGTTGATGAGGCAGGTCATCAGGTTTCTGCTGAACAAAACGTCAAGGAGGTCGTCGATGTCGGCATAGCTCTGGAGCATCTTCTGAAAGACCAGGAACCCTCTAAACTTTTGTCCCTCGGTGGCGGTCTTTGCAAAGAAGTTGTCTGCGATCTTCAATTAGCTTGGTGGACGGAGAGTCTCGCAACCGTATAGGCTCACCATCAACAACGCGCTTCCAGAACGCCCTGAATTCGTCAACATGCTCAGGCCCCCTACGCAGGAAGTGTAACACAATGAGGTCCCAGACAAAGTGGAGCTGCGGCGTCCAGTTGGCCTGTTTGTTCTTGCTGAAGCCGCCTCGTCTTTGGTGCTGCTGCTGCTGTTGCTGCTGCTTCTCCACATCGTCCTGACCACTTTCCTTCAGGATACCCGCCAGCTCGCCCAAATTCCTAGACGCCAAGGGATGGTGATGCTTCGCGTGATCGCCGCCGCTCAGATCGGGACACTGCTCGAAGGCGACGAGCCAGATGCCGACACCCTCGGGGGTCTTGGCCCAGCCCAATTCGACGAGCTGCTGCAGGACCATTTCAACGCGGTTCCGGTCGAGCTGGGCCAGCGCCTGGGCGACGACCCACCCGCACTGCGGCCGCAGCCAGACCTTTTTGTTTCCCAGCTTCACAAGCAGCCTCAGCACCTCGTTCCACCTCTCGGGGCCCTCTTCGGGGATGAAAAGGATCCTCGCGCGCATGAAGCACTCGAGGCCGAACAGCTGGCCAAACCACAGATCCCGCTCCTCTTGACCCGGCATGTTACCGCCGACGTGCGTCCTCTCCATGAGCATCCCCAAAACGTTTTCAAAGGTCAAGCCGGGGTACTTGTCGCGGCTCAGATTTTTCGGGGGGCCGAGGAGCTGGCTAAGAATCTCGGTCAGGACGACACTGTATCCCAGCCTCGAGGCGGCTCTCCCGCTCGCGAGGCCGCGAAATAGGCGCCAGTCGAGATGGCGCTGCAGCACGGCTTCTGGCACGCCCTCGCCGTCGAGGAGGCTGGAGATGACGGCAGCGGCGGCCTCGAGGCGGTCGGACTCGTTCTCGCTACTGAGGAGGTCGTACAGCTTCGCCTCGCGCACGCGGTCCTTGCCGGTGGAGTTCTCGACGAAGAGCTTCTTCTCCCGGAGCATCTTGGGCAGCCTGGGGCCGTTCTTCGTGGCGGCATTGCCGCCGTCGGAGGCATCGTTGGGGTCGGGGGTGTTGCTGCCATCGGCCGGGGTGGCGTTGTGGGAGTTCTTTGCGCGCTTGTTGGAATCGGCGGCTCTGAGGGCCTTTCTCTCGGCGCGCTTGCGCTTTGCGCTCGCCGTCTTGGTCATTGTCTCGTGGAGGTGGGTGATTTGTCTTTTGCTTCGGTTGCAGTTTGTGATCGTTTCTTCGCAATGGTTACCGGTATTATCGTGTGGGAAAATACCAATGGTTGCTTTTTCCACCTTTCCTTTCCCTATGTATTCTTGTTTCCCCTCAACCGTCGCAAACGCTCTGATCGCTGGTCGCCAGGGTCCCGACCAAAAAATTTGGAAGGCGAAAAGGTTCTGCCAGGATTGACCGCCTGCGGCCAACGGCGGCAGCGCAGATTACCTCATCTCACCTCACCCACGCCCCGCCTTTGGTGGGGGGTCCCTGCACGGGTCCACTTCTACCCGTCACTGATCCATTGCTTATTTTGCCGGAAAGTTACACCTGTACACTGTACTTCATGGAAAGGGTTTCATGTACTCCTCTATCTCGTTCCTCGAACCTCGATCGTCTGTACTGCCTCCTCCCGTCTGTGCCCTCCCGCCAGAGTTCGTCTCCAATCCCAATCCTGGTTTTCAGAATCACCCGATTCCTCACACGCCTTTTTCAGGATTCTCTCTTTCGTACTCTGAGCGAACTGGCCTTCCTCCATGTTACCCTCGGCTTGAATTCGCCGACTAGGTATGAAGTACAACCATCCTCGGCCTCTCCTCCTATCGTGGACCACCCGACAGAGTTGAACATGTCAGCCTGCATGACGCCAATTTCGCAAATCTGCACGTTAACTAGCCACGCCAGGGAATACCTCACTGTGCCACGCAATATTCTATATGTTCCTCGCAGAAATGGGGCCCGATGCATGGGACGGGAGGGGACCGTTCTTGGGAAGCATCTCCGGCGCCGTCGCTCACTAATCGCCTAGATTTCCAATACGAAATTTTCTTCGCCCGACGCTGGCTGCAAAGAATCGCGACTTGCGACTCACGACACCAATCGCACAACGAGCCTCGTCGATGATGCCTTGTCAGTAGGCTATCATGGTACAGTCAAGACTCGAGAGGGCTCCTGGTATATCCCGTGCCAGGACAGAGTTTCAGACCGTTCGACGCTCACCGCGAGGTTCGTATCGTAGATCTGCTGACGCCGGCAACGTCAGGCTGACAACGTCAGGCTGAATACGAGCTTCGCGGCACGCGCGGCCTTCGTTATCAAGCCTCTCTCTTCCCGTCTCTGTCTCTCCACGCGCCGAAGTCCCGAGTGGGACACGCAACTTTGAAGAAAATAGCAACTCGCCAAGGCCAACGGCCGCCATTAGAGACAATGATGTTCTTCAGACAAATAAACAAAACAAAACTTTCTGTTGGAAATGCTCGATTCACACCGCGTATTCCCCGAAGCCGTTTGCAAACCATCTCTGTTTGCTCGCTCTGCCACCCGTTTCTTTTCTCAACCCCGATCCCACCAAACTTGCCAGACCTCTCGTTCGTCCCGCCCGGCCCGTACAGACAAAGGCAAACACTCCTCTCCTGACCTGGAATCCGAGACCCTGCAGGTGCGTGTATTTTGTGCTTGTGGGTCAGTGTCGCGAAGAAGGGTGGAGGTCATGGACATGGACAATCAAAGCATAACAGGGGGGGTGGGTGAGGGGACCGGAAATACTGACTGCCATGCATGATTGTAATATTTCGTTCCGGGGCGTCATCGTCCACCCATCTTTTCCTCGAGTCCACCGACATCTGTTAGTTATTTATGTACCAACACCTCTCACTGCGTCTTGCTGCTTCATTTTTCGTGCGATCTTTCTCCTTCGTCTGATTTCCAGCAACGCCGCGTCCTGTCGAGCTGCCACATCCGTCCCATTCTCCAGCAGCCGCAGTGTATACCATCGACTTTACGTCTGCGCCAGCAACCATGTTCTGACTGCTCTCTCGCCGTGATCGCCTCATTCCACTTTGTTTAATGTCAACTGTATTTGGTATCGCTTGCCTGATCGTCGAAAACGCTTCCATCTTCACCCACCTTCGCTTCAAGAATCGCCAGGTCTTTCTTTCGCGTAAACTTACATCCAACGTCAAGCGACGAAACAGCACCTACAGCACCAGACCACCGAAACACCAAAGTCTGATATCACGGGGAAATGTCGCTGACAGCCGTCCTCTTCCCACCAAAACGCCGTAGGCCGCTCTGGTTCTACATCGTGCCGCCCGTCCTGACCCTCCTCCTCCTGGCCCACCTCCACTCCTTCAATGTTCTCTCGACCTTCATCCCCTACAACGCCACCTCGGCATACCGTTACCACAACCACAAACACCCCTCGGCGGCTTCCCATCTGAAGTCTAAGCCCGTCCAAGACTTTTGGAAGTCCCTCCAGATCGCCCTCCACGCCGCCGAGCGCCCCCCTCTCCTCCCCGCTCCGCCTAACCATTGGACCTCCGCTTTCCGAAGGCGAGCTCGACTCGAGTCCTTCTTCGACCACCGTCACAAACTCCACGCCCCTGCGGAATCTCATTGACATCGACGATGCTTCCCTCGAGTCCCTCGCCGCGCGCCATGCCTCCTTCGTGGCCTCCATCAAGTCCACCTTGTCCGGGAAGCTCCCCGTCTGGGAGGGCACTCGCGGGGTCGTATTGACCGCCGGTGGCGGCTACCTCGGCACCGCCCTGACCTCGATCCTGATGCTCCGCCGCTCCGGTTCCCAGCTCCCTGTCCACCTCTTCCTCGACACCCGCGCCGAGCGGGCAGCCGCCGCCAACGTCTGCGATGACGTCCTCCCGCGGATGGCAGTGGATTGTCTCGTCGTGGAGGACCTCCTCGCCTCCAGCAGCACCAACGCCACCATACGACACTACCAGTACAAGGTACTCTTGATCCTACTGTCTCCCTTCCAGCAGACCCTCTACCTCGATTCCGACGCCTGGCCCGTCCACGACCCGGAGCCCCTTTTCACGTCCGAGCCCTTCGCCTCCCACGGCCTCGTCACCTGGCCCGACTTTTGGCTTGAGACGGCGTCGCCCAACTACTACCGCATCGCAAACTCCTCCTTCGCGCCGCCGCGGCCTCTCACCCGGCGCAGCTCCGAGTCCGGCATCCTGTTGTACGACAAGGCGACGCACGCCGACGACCTCCTCCTGGCGACATACTACAACTGGTTCGGCCCAGACTGCTTCTACCCCTTACTCTCGCAGGGCGCCCCCGGCGAGGGCGACAAGGAGACCTTCCTCCACGCCGCCTTCGTGCTGTCCCAGCCCTTCTGGGACGTGCGCACCCCCATGCGCCAGGCCGACCCGGCCGAGGACTTTGCCCTCTTCAACGCTACGGCGTTCCACAACCACGCCCGCGAGGACCCGGATGAGTCAAAGCGCAGGGCCGCCAAGACCTTCTTCATCCACCACAACCTCTTCAAGCTCGACGTCTCCTCGCTCAGCGCCACCTCAGACCCCATGTTCCGGCTCGACGCCGAGGGAAGACCCGGCCGGCTGTGGGGCCCCGGCGGAGGCGGCCGCCTGATCGAGGACAGCGGGTTCGACGTCGAGCGGCGCATGTGGGACGTTGTGCTGGCGGCCAGGGGCTGCGGCGCGGCGTCTCAGGCGTCGGACGACGGCTGCGCGCGGCTCGTACGCTGGTACGAGGCCGTCTTCGACGAAGCGCCGCCCCTGGGCTCCGCGTCCGCGGTTTGGAGTTGAGGATAGTCTACTCGAGGGTAAGCTCAGGAGGGGGGGAACGACGATGAATTTCATTTCGAACTCCCGAGGAGAGGGGCGTGGCAGCCGCCATACGGCCTGGAATGATGATGCTGATCTCGTCGACTAATATGGCATTGCACAAAATCCACACCAGAGGCCGCCCAAGGAACGGGCACTAGCGGAATATGGACGCGATTGATACCCGTGAAGGAATAGAAAGACAAGGCGGCGTCGGGCTGCGATCTGCCTAGCTCAGGGGAGAGATGGAAAGAGAGAGAGAGAGAGAGAGAAAGAACCCGGAAGATGCCCCGGATAAGTTGCCATTCCTGTATGTTACCGTCACACCGGTTGCCACCCACCACCCCGACTCTCTTTTCTTTGTCTCTCCCCTATCGTGGGGGAATGCTTGATGTTTCATCTCGGACGGGCGCTTGACCATTCATCTCCCTTTTAACGAGACCGCCCCGTCGGGTTACTCGACTCGTCCTCGACCGGCGCACCAAGGGTTTAGGCGGATCCGCCACAGGGCGCGTGTCAAGGCGACCGCGCCGTCGTCGGCGCCGGCGCCGGGACCAGCGTGGGAAACCCCGCTAGCCACGAAAAAAGCCTTTGGTCGTTCCAGGGCCGTGAAAAAAGATTTCGAAACCAACAAAGAAAAAAACAATCCTCCCCATTGGCGAAGAAAAGGGGGCAAGAGGGCAGCAAGCGTTCTCTAAAGGGCGACCGCCACAAGACTCCACACACGTGCGGCGTTCACGTCGAAAAAGGGGTATGCATACTTGCCGCGCCCGTCAACGGGCGGAGGAATGCCACGGGGAATTAGACCCGGCGCCATCCAGAGGCTATACCGAGGCGGACGCCGGGCTCGGCCGGTCGGCGGTCTGAGATATGGCGGCCGCCCTTCGCCCGATCTGGCCGTTGCCCGTTGTCCGCTGGCCGGTTCCGCGTCTGGGTGTGCTTGAGGTCTTGGAGAAAGTGGAGGAAGGGGAAGGGGACGAGGATAGCTGAGGGAAGACAAGTCACAAGCGAAAACGGACACCGGGGCATCACAGTACAGACAGACAAGACAGGCCCGACAGGTTATCGGGCATCTCATTTGTGTAGACCCCAAGACTCCATCCAAGACCCTTGAAGTCGGTGGCTTAGAGCGTAAGGGATGGTCATTCATCAATGCAACTTGCACGAATGGGCGAGCGGGGTGTGTTGGACCTTGTCCCGGTAGCCCGATTGTTTGCCGACGACGCTGCACGGGATTTGTCCTCGTTGTCCGGGGACATGATGCATGAGCGATGTAGAAGTCGGCTCACTGGGTGATATTGCTTGTTTCAAACACTGGTGCGCGGGTGGCCTAAGCCGAGTGCTTCAGAAGAGAGGGAGGATAGACAGGCCGGTACTGCCGGTAGCAACTGAAGAAAAAGCGGCGAGGGGGAGAAAAACAAGCAGGAAAGACCACGCAATCAATGAGAAACAGACAGTCTCCATTCCGCATGCATTGCAACATTGTTTCGACACTGGCACCCAGCTTTGGGAGTCTTCGTATCGCATGCCCATAATCCATAATTGCGCAAGCAGCGTGTTTGCTTTGCTGCGCCTCGGAATAGATGGCGAAAGCGGGGAACCATGGGCAGCATCCATAGGGCCAGTATCGGCCCAGCAACACCCAGCTGTTCCGGGGGTGTGGTGAGGAGTTGCCAAGCGAGCAAAGCTTCCAGAGTGAGGGTGAAGGAAAGGAGGGGTATGTACGGATACAGTACAGAGTATGGGTCCTGTCCTTGGAGCTGACGGAGGGGACGAACGGCCGAGATAGTAGTACGTACATGACCCGTCGACAGCCTTGTCCATCACGATATCGTCAGCAAATGCGAGGCGGCACTCACCTCGCCTCGACTCCATTTCCAAAGCGGAGGAAGGGGGAGGGGGGGGGGTTGGGATGGGTGCACGTCGGAGGATCGATCGTTCGTCTGCCAGCAGTCCCGGATTTCATAACGGATGCAATACGATGCGGAGCTGTCACTGCTCAACTTTCGAGAGACTCGAAAGAGAGGAAGACACTCCACCCCTCGATGTTTCTTGGATGCTGTTCCTGTTCCTGGTTCGTGTTCCTGGTTCGTGTTCCTGGGCACGTTCGGAAGTACCCACCTGTATCCACTTACCCCACCATCAACAACCCGCCGAACCGGACCGCCTTGCCAGCTGCCACACGTCTAGATGACGGCGGCTAAAAAGAAGACGTCACACTTTAGAGGTGGGGGGGTACCTACCTACTCTGTTATCCATGCTAGGATATGTGAGCGTACACGTGACTTCGCGTTGAGACGGGGATCTTGGAAGCAGGGTCTGCATGGGCCCATTGTTTACATGAGTCGCGAACCTGCCCTTTGTAAACAAAAAAGGAAGCCCTTATCCCGCCACGGAAATAGAGAAGAGGATAGAAAAAACCCCGCCTCGTTTGTGCCACGCCGTCGCGCCCCCCCCTCGACGCTAGGCACCCGCTTTCCTGCCTCACCATAACCGCACAAACAAGGCAGACAAAGAAAAAGGAGAAAGGGAGGAAAAGGAGAAAGATAGGAAATAAGGGGGACCCCGCAACGGCGGTCAACGGCACCGTTTGACCTCTTGTTTAGGGGCCGGACTAGAGACAAAACTCCAAACGTCGAAACAAGAGAACGAGGGTTCAGTCATGCAGAAAGGAAACTGGAATACCGGTCTCCACGCCCTGCGTTGCCCGTGACTTGCAGGTTGTATCAACCTACGTTTGATCGCGGGCTGGGCTTCTTCCAATGCAGAAGGAGGGGTAAACAGGGAGAGAGGGGGTTTGGAAGTGAGAGAGTAAGACAGACAGACAAGAAAGAGAGGGGAGGCTTGGGAGCAAGCGAAAGGCTCCGTGCGCAACACGAGAACGAGCTGAGGAGGGGCACCGCTGCTGCACCGAGGGGAAGGGAAAACGCCATCGCGGGAATTAGTCACGCGGCATCCCATGGCGCCTGTCGAACTTTGAGCTGAAGGAAGGTTTGGCAAGTTCCCGGTGTCATCGCGGCGCCTCATTGGGTTGTTTCTGACGCCTCGCCTTCCCTTATCGTGCATGTAATCTTCAATAGCGCGAGATGGGTCCATCAGTCTGATCCGTCCGATGCATCGTGTGTGTGGCCTCGTGGCGCCCAACAATCATCGTCTTGCATTCGTACGCGCGCGTAAACAATCAAGGCGTCGCCGCCATCCAATCCGGTTTCTTGGTGGGCTTTCCCGTTCGGTCTGACGCTTGACCGACGTGTTACCGTCCTTCTTCTCGGTGGTGCTTATGGTGGCGGCCGTGGTGGTGGTCTCGTTGTTGTTGTTGTCGTTGTTGTTGTTGTTGTTGTTGTTATTATGGTGCCGGGTGTGACGGCCGTCGACGCGGCCATGGCATCGGGGCGAAGGAGCCACTGGCATGGCATCGATGCTTTGGCATGGCGGAAGTGCCCCAGAAAAAGGACGACGATGTGACCTCATGAGAGAATGGCGGTCCGGTGAGCAGCATCTCGATGCGGATGCGCGTAAGGCGAGCTCACCTTGGCCTAACGTCTTGGGGAAAGAGGGTCGACAGCAGTATGCCGGGGGGTGGAGGGGGTTCTTGGGCAATGACGATCATTATCAGGCCCGACTCGGAGGGGGATGACGTCTGATGTAATAGGAGGGCCCGGGACTAGGCCGCCGCGAGTGATCGGGGCGTGATGGCTTTTCGAGATCACGGATGAGCATTTCCTCGCACCGCCCTCTACGTCGTCGCCCATTCGCAATCGTGACCGTCCCGTGTTCCCGGCTTCTTTCGCAAAGTGCAAATGCCGGTCGCGACCCCATATCTTTTGCCATGGAATGATGCCTGAATGCCATGTTTTATTGTTGTGGCCATTGTGCTTCTTGGGACTTTCATTTTTGCGCCCCGACCAGCCAGCCCCGCCGCCATTGCAGAAAGCTGCTGTTTCTAGTCTGGAGGATCACCATGGTGTTACCCGACCGACATCTTGTGTCCTCCCCTTCGAGCTTATGTCAGTAAATCTCCGACCGCTTTGACCGTACGAATTGACATGTCGGGGTCTCGGTTGCATCCTGGGCCCGCCCCGGGAATCGGGGCATGTCCAAGAACCGGATCATTGTGGCATGGATCATATCCATTTTGCCGTTTGACAATCTTCATATTAACGCTCTCAGGAGTCGGTCCCACCAGCTTGTTGTCTTGGATCCCTGTTGGCGTGAAGCTCGTGCGATTGATAGAGCAACGCGAAACAATCCGCATCTTGTCGAACCGGCGATGGTTAGCAGGCCCTGCTGGGCGTAGTTTCTGGCTTTCGTCGCAAGGTTTGAGGCGCAATTCAAATAGTCTTGTGTCCAAAAGCACGGCCGGCCCGTCAGACAAGACAGCTTGCGTCAGTGAACATTCTGGCCGTCTTCACCGACGGCACAATAGATGCGGATGCCTGTGCACCCCGCCTTGAAGTGAACTTATCGACCACGGCCTAGGCGCCAGTCGTTATTGAGCCAATGACAACCGGTGGGCTGTCACTCCTAGTGGTGTGTACGAACATCCCGCCAGTTGCAAGCCCTCGCGGGGTTCAGGGGCTCTGTGCATTGGTTTGGTTGATGGTGGATGAATTGGGCCCCCGTCGCCGTCGCCGGTTTTTCTCTCTCTCTTTTTCTTCTTTAACCAAGCAACCGCAGATTGCTGCCGGAACGAGACAGGGTAGGCTAACCAATGTCGACAGGGTTGACGATAGCTTCAGTCCTTAAGCGAAGTCAAGAGCTTTGTGCCCCGGTCCAGAGTTCGAGAGCCTCGTCCATTGTTTTCGTAATCCCTGCTGGGTGCAAGGATTTATTTAGGAGCTATTTCGAGACCACTAGGTGACAGAATCTGTCACGCTCATCATCAACCATAAACAGGCTTGTGACCAAAAGCAGGTGGTTGAGCGCTGATCGGCTCTGCCGACTGAAGGATGAAGGGGCAGCTGTCCAAGAACTGTCCAAAGTAAACAAATGTCCCCCCTACGACGACAGGCGTGTTAAGGAGAGCTGGGGATGCTGCATGCCTTGGTGGCCTTGCTGACGACGAGGGGTTCTCCCGCTCGGTTCAGACCTCTGTGCACACCAGCACACGCACATCATCGGGTTCTGGTCCTACGGGTGGAACTTGAAAGCCGGGATGCTGCCAATATCCTGTCATATCGTCCTTTCCGTCCCAGAGTCTAGAGGGCACCGAGAGGGCACGCCGCACGAGGGTCTCTGACGAGAGCTTTCCAGCCGCCGCCCGCCGCCCGCTTCGTGAGTCGTGACTGCGTAACTCTTCCTGCAGGAAGCTGGAGCATCTCACCGTCGACAGCCCACAGCTGTTACCGGGGAGAGCTGTTGGAGCTAGGGCGGGCCGGCCGACATGGCGGAGCGCAGAAACATGGCTGTACCGCGGTAGCTGCAGCAGCTTGATGCGGCTTGGTCGGCTGCCCGCATTGCAAAGTGTAGCTCTGCATCCGCAGTATCCATAACATCGTCCATCGCCGCTGCACATTATATGCCATATGCATCTGAGCCCGCACAACGGAAAGTTACTCGCGTCCATGTGCGGCATAGCTGCAGCCGACGGCATCGTGGGCGGGGGAACGGGTGGGTTTGTCGTCGGCCGTCTCTATCCCCCGTCTCGTCTCGTCTCGTCTCGTCTCGTCACGTCGTCGTTGCTTCTGTTGCCCCGTGGAACAGATCCATGGCGGGAGCTGAATCCATGCTGCTGACATCAGTTGTTGGGAATAAACACCGGCCGGTTCTGCGACCATGACACGAAAGCTTCGATACTTTTGTCAGACTATCAATCTCCGCAACCGCCGTCCTTGGTCCAGACCAGACCTGGCCATTGAGCGCGATACGCGTGCCCAAGTATGGTTGCAAAACCCCCCCGGATGTCTCTTCGATTTGGCTGTTCATCGATGCACGGAACATATTGTGGAGATGAAAAACTGAGCGAACCGCTTCACCGCCGTCCGGTCTTAGACAGACTTCGGCTGGCATCTGGTTTGGCGTTTGGCAGCTCTCAACACCGTGCGTGCCCTGGACTGTTGGCGCGCCGCGCCGACGCCCATTTCGCATCACTTGAATGCTTGTCCAACGCCGCTGATGGTGGGCGGCTCAGTGATCAGCGAGAAAGCTGCCACTCGCCTGTCTGTTCGCCGACAGGCCAGGCAAACAAGCCCAGACCGGCTGCGATGGATCAGGATCACGGTAACGACAGTGAAAGCCGGGGCGGTGTCGAGTTCCGTTGCTCTGCCAGAATGCTGCCGTTTGTCTGTCATCATCTCGGTGTTTAGTCCGCTGACCCTCGCCCTCAGCAAGCTCCAGCTCCCCTAAACTCCAAGCTCCAACTTCCAAAGGCTGACTCCACAGGCCCGAACTGCTGAAGTACGTAGCGTAGAGAGAGCTCTACGTCTGCGTGCCCACTAGCCCTTCGAATCCAGACGCCAAATCAGCCACGAAGCCGCAAGGGCCTGTCTCAGCCCCCCACGGGACCCTGGGCTTGTCCTGTCAGCAGTAAGCAGCCAAGATACCCATTTGCACTACGATATCGGATCACCGACAAGTTCTGGAGAACTCGGATTGTTATTTGTTCGAGAATCGCGGCGGCGCTGAACGAAGGTTGGGTCACACGAAACGATGTATCAGTGATAAGCAATCCTGAGATGCCACAGCACGCAAACTCGCATCACTCGAGAGAGAAGCCGGGGGGCCAGGATCAGGGTCAAGGCCAGGGCCGATGATAGGCGGGGGGGGGGGGGGGGGGGGGGGGGG
>PUHP01000015.1:8527-42578 GCA_006783085.1 Colletotrichum shisoi | reverse complement strand
GGGGGGGGGGGGGGGGGGGGGGGCTTGTCAAGGTCATTCAGGAATGGAGTCGTCTACCGTACCCGCAAGAGAAAGAATGCTCGATGCAAGCTCACAAAAGGCGTTGTGGTCAAGATGCGGTGTCCCGGATTAGAGAACAATCGTACCTGGAACGAGGGCATTCTTTTCTGCCGACGGGTCATGCTTGCCTGTGATGATGTAGCCGCCAGCACCAATAATATGCCTGACATGGGTGATTCCATAGCCACCACGCCATTTTGTGCTAACCTTGTCCAAACAAGACCCTTCTCGCAGGCTACGACCCGGCAACCGAAGAATGCTGTAAGGAGTCATGTTTGGGCCCTGGAGTCTCACTTTGGTTTCTCCCGTCGGAACCATCGTCGTTGTGACCACAACCCGCTGCACGAGAGGGCCTTGCAGCGGCAGCAACAAGGCTGCATTGAGCGAGGTACACTTGTGCGGCGGTTGCTTAGGGAGCAGGTCCGACTCGGGCGCTTGGTGTACCGCCTGGCTCGAACAATCTTGGGAGATCATGGGCGTGGGAGCCCTGCTCCGAAGAAGCCAGGCGTTTCCGTTTCCGTGGCTTCGAGGTACTTGGACGTACTGTTGCCTGTACGTAGCCTCGCCAACATTGTGTTGAATATTAAGTGTTGTTCAGGGGTCTCGACGACTAAGGATGGAAACGGTACGATTAAGGTGCAGAGAGCGGGTGACAGGACAAGCAGGGCGGCGTCTGGTGTGATAGTCTTGGCCCCAACTCTGGATGCTGGTAGGCCAACCAGTTGGTTGCTAAGAGCAGGGGAAGAAGCCAGTGCGTGTGTTGGCAGACAGGCGACGGACCGGACAGGAGGAGGGACAAGACATCACTCACACGCTACAATTACTTTCCTTATCTTGTACCTGTTTGCGTTCCACAGTAGGTATGTATTTAGGGGCGTGCTCTGTGTATAGCAAGGCAAGCGCAAGGCAAGGGGGAGCTCCAGAGGGCGATACGCCAGCAAACCGCTGATTTCCAGGCTGTCGACGGTAGGAAACCCAACAGACGGCGATGGTGGGCGATGCATGGCTTGGTCGACAACAGTACAGATACCGGACTCATTGTAATGATGGACAGCGACGGACATTGATGTAACTCGAGCGTCCAGGCCCGGTTTTACCAAGTTGTGTTCACTAGTGCTGGCGGGAAAAAAGACATTTCGGAGGTTGACAAGACTGACAACCCCGGCTGGCAAACATGGCAAGGCAGGTTGCCCTCGAGCTCGAAGTCGCGTCGCTTGACCCTGATCGGTCGACAACGCTTGGAATCTCCGGATAGGCTAGCGCCAGCCCATTCAGCCACACGCGGCGGCCGTCTTCGATAGCCGGAGCGACGATGAGCTTCGGGGGGAGGGGGCTCGAGGAGGAGGAGGAGGAGGAGGAGCAGGACCGTTGGGATGGGCGTATGATGGCTTGCAATAGATGTCGTTGGCGTTGGCGTTGGCGAGGGACGCCTTCGCCCTCTGTGCGCATTGTTACCATCGGGTCGTATCGAGATAGTCATGACTGCTGACATTGGTACGGATATGCTGCTGCGGACTAGGATCGGCATCGGTATCTTGCCTTACGAACTCTTGCACGAGGCTTGCCAAGTTTTGAGAACACACTGGATGGGGCGGGCTAGGCGCTTCGCGCTGTGAGCATATGTGGATGGCATCCTCCATGCTCAAGGTGGGGAGCGAAGGGCAGTCAGTGTAAGTGAACAAAATCGGCGGCGGCTATTATCCACACATGGCAAAAAACCAAAATTTGTTTGAACTAGTATTAGAGGTGCACGGCACAAAGATGAACACACAAAGAACATTTATCCGCCCAGCGGGGTCGAAACGTCCTTGCCTCGCGCGCAACCCATCTTTGTCTGTACTCTGTATCCGTACTGTACTTTGTACCTACACTACCTACCTACGCAGGGAGGCAGGAAGGCAGGAGCGAAGGGCTTCCCGTACTGTGCCAATGCTGCGTGCTCTTGGTTGGGTGAAGTTGGGTCGGGGCTGGGTCCGCTGCACGGGTTTCTCTCTCTCTCTCTCTCTCTTTCTCATTAGCGCAAGGATACAGAGTATTCTCTTTCTTTCTTTGCTCATTTTTCTCCCTGCAGACGGAGCACCGGACGACCAAACCCTTCCACTAGGCAACCCGATATATCCCCTTGGCCTTCGGCTTCCGCCTCACTAAATACGGGAAACAACCGGGGGTCGAGAAGGGGGGCTTCTTTCTTCTTTCTCTGCTTCGATACACGCTTGCTAAAAGGCCCGGGTCCGGGTACGGGCAGGAAGTGGCACCGGGTCCTCCTGCAGACTACCAGACTCCCACCCAGACTGCATGTACAGATAGTTCCATTTTCTCAACGCGGTAGGGGAGTCTCAGGGACGCAGCAACGGCAATGGGGTCCCGACGGGTCGAACATGAACATGGCATGACACTGGTCCACTGGCTGGCTCAGTGGTGCCGCTGTCCGACAAGACGGTCCCGACTGGACCCGGCGTCCTAGATGCTGCCCGGCGACCACGTCGGCTGCTCCAGTGATGGGCGGCCACAGTGACCACGGACCGCCGGCAGTCCACACGGAGAGGTGCAGGAGTGCAGAAGTGCAGGGCTCACAGACCATTGCGGGCATCAAAAACTCTGCTCAGAGACCCCCGATCTAACGCCAGACAGAAACAAGACCGGTCGGGTGGGCGACGACTCGATATTTTTGAAGCACGGGAACCACCTGAGCCACTGGAGACACTGTCCCATCACTGGGGAACGAGAACGAGACCAGACCGAACTGGACGTCGCTCTTCTCCGTGGCACTACTGTGTCCGTTATAGTATGGGTACGTACTGTTACTTTGACTTAGCACCGGCTTGAGAGAGTGAGATACCTACCTACCTACCCAGCGAGAGAGTGAGAGTGAGAACATCTGTAAGAGCTGGAGCTCCTGACTGAATGGCGCCGCCTGCTCTGACAGACGGCAACAGATCAACCGTCACCTGGGGCGGGCAGCTCGATGGGGGTGGAGGTTAGAAAAGCCAGCCCGCTGCAGTGCGGTAAGCAATCGGGCTGGCTGCAACCCATCAATCGTTGCGGCAACGGCCTGTAAGGGGAAAGTTTCTCAGGGGACTTGGGGCCAACCGTCGCGCCCCTGTACGCCGCAACGCCGTTGTTGGGCACCTGAGTCGTTGGAGAGTCAGAGGGTGACGGGTCCAATTACAGCGTTGGTATTCCCACGTCAGACGCCCGCCCACCGGAGCAACAGCAACAGCAACAGCAACAGCAGGAGCACTCTGCTGAGGTACCTCGCGAAAAGATAGAGCGAATATGGGAGTGGTTCATGTCGGTAATGCTGAGTGGACTGGTGGGTTTTTCCCTTTTGGTTGAGAAGGGGGGGGGGGTGTCCTCTGCGCTCTGGTCCGTGTTCCGCACCTGTGGACCATGCATGTACGAAATGGGACTGACTGTACTCTGTATCTGCACTTAATGTATGGGCATTAGATGGATGATGGAGGACAGCCATAGAATAGACACCTGCTAGAGAGACAACAGGCCCTGCTTGTACCTGCTTTCTGGAGCAATGACTTGCTTCCATCGATGCTTGATGCTTGTGCTCCTTACGTAGTACTTGTGCTTGTGCTTCGGGTTGTGCTGTGCAGGGCAACGGCCGGAGGAGCAGCGCATTGGCTGGGAAAACAGAGGTGGATTGTGCGATTTGTACACGATTGGCACGATTCCGGCCGATTCAAGCTGCACGCACAGCACAGACAGAGTCTCGGCCAGCAAAATCGCTGCTCTGCTCAGCTCCGATGCAGCTAACGCCAGGAACCGGCCATCAGCGAGCCACGTGCTCTTTGCACGTTTTCCGACCTGCTGTGGTCAGAAGGCAGCATGCCGTCCGACCATTTGTTTTCCTTTTCGACAGCCATCATCATGGCTGGAAAACGTGATGGGAAGAGAAGGCGGTAGCCAAGCATCGGACGCAGGGCAGAGAAAGCAAGCATACACATGCTTTGTTACGGAGACTCTCTTGTGTGTCTCTGCCTTGGCAACGTGTGGAAAGGGAACCAAGGGGCGAGAAGGAGAAAGGGGGAGAAAACCACAATATCCGTACTACCTACTTAGAGAGAGGGAAAGGAAGGAAACGAAAAAAAAAAGGGCGCTAGAATAGGTGCGGATGCACTACCAGGTAGGGCCCTGTGGGAAAGGGAAACTAGCCAACGCAGACGACGCAGAAAGAGACGAGCAGACAGACATGCTAGAGCATGTCATGCAGCGCATCAGATGCAAGCAAGTGCTGGATGCATTATCTGTGCCTGTTGTGTGTGTGTGTGTGTGTGTGTGTGTGTGTGTGTGTGTGTGTGTGTGTCTCCGACGACAGTGAGTGACAGACGCTGACTGCCAATCCGCGTGTGTATTCAGTATGCATCACCCATCTTCAAGATCCATCCGGCTGCACAGTTGCGCAGCTGCATCCATCACTTCCCTCCCCCCCTTGTCGTCTCCGTCCAGCCAGAAGGCTCAGATAGAGCAGCACGTCTGCAGTAGCATCAGCAACCAAATCGCCCCTGACAACCAGTCGGACCAAGGTTTGTTTGATAGCGGTTGCAGTCACGACGCGCTCCGATGCCCTGTTGCGAGAGCGTGACGCATGGAGAGGGAAAGATCGTCAGGAAAGAGAGAGAGAGAGAAGACATGGGTGAAAAAATAAAGACAAAAAGGACCCCATAATGCCGGGTACGTACCCCACGTAGGTAGACTTAGGTACCGCACCCTCGGTCGCCCTGTCCTTCCTTCCTCGTCGGCACCTTGGCTCACTACGGAGTACTACGTAAGTAGTCAGTCATCCATCAGGTTGACGCGTTACATAATCCATGCAAGTACCTATCCCTCAGACTCCCTCGGGTTGTGCTGTGCTGTGTGAGTGTGCTGCTGTATCCGTATTGTGCTGTTCTTATCCATTCTGCCATGCACGCCTAGAGTCCCTGTCTCTCGTTGGATTTTGGCTGGATTCGTAGGTACGTGGACGTATGTCATCTTCCTTGTGTACCTGTTTCCTGACTTGTTCCTGGCGGTTCCTGTTCCAGTTTCCCAGTCCAGTCCCAGTCCCAGTCCCAGTTCCAGTTCCAGTTCCAGCTCTGGCTCTAGCTCCCAGTCCCGGTCAGCCCCCCCCAGTCCAGTCCAGTCCAGTCCCCTCCGTCCATCATCCATCATCCATCCATCCTGGGCTAGTAACTGACAGTGACATCCCAATCCCAGTCAAGTCTCAACCCACCCCGTCGAGTTCCCTTCCCGGACCTGGTTCATGGCCCCCATCCACACACGCCCTCTCTCGGTCGAGTCGACGCCGTCTCTGTGGTCTCGTTTCTGGTTGTTGCTTGGTTGCTGCTTCATGTCCCCATCCCACGGTGTCTATCCCACGGTGTGTATATCCCACCCCGTCAACCACAACCACTACCTTTATTCAAATATCTCCAGTCTCCTCTTTCTCCCGACGTCTTCCCTCCCTCCCTCTCTTCTTTCCCCCCTCATCCCCGACCACCAAATCACCAACGGTCCGACGGTACGGTAGGTTTAGAGAAGCACGTTCCAGACGCCTTATCCAAAGGTCCCAGGTCCAGTTCAGGTTCCCAGGTCACAAGGTCCAAGGTCTTGCAGGTCCAGCCGTTCTCTACAACTTATCGCACTCAACGTGCACCCGTCGGTCCATCGGCTCGCTCCCTCTGCCGCCGTGTCGTGCCTACGCTCATCCGTACCCGAGCAGCATCTCGCATCGTCCATACCACCAATTCGACGCCGCCCATACTGTTGGCAAGTCCACACCCCAAAACACCCAGCCCATCCACCACCCACCAAACAGCGGACCTTTGAGAATTTCCCAGTCGTTTTTCCTCCAATATTTGGTCGTTGGTTTTTATTTTATTTTACCACCCCCCGGCTCTCCAAGTTTCTCTGCACGCTGCGTCTCCGTCTCCCCGTCGGGCATTGGGAACGAGGAAACAAAAGAAAAGAGACAGAAACAGGACATTTCAAGGCTAGACCCTGCACTGCGGCACTAGATAGCAAAGAATTGCATTGCTCCTCTGCTCTGTCATTCTTGCTGTACTCTCGGATCCTCTCGCTCCATCCATTTCATCCTCCCTCTGCTCTGCTCGGCCACCGAAAAAGCTTAGCTCGAGCGAGAACTAGAGGTCGTAGCCTCCGAAACGCAAAATCGACACCGACCCGACCGCCGCACTGCTGCATCTCACACCGCGCCGCACCGCACCGCACTGCTTTGCTCCTGCTCCCGGGACTCTAGGCCAAAACGAAGACAAGAAAAGAGAAAAAGAAGAAGAAAAAAAAAGGATAGGAAGGATCGTCTGTCAGCCTCTCGGTTCCCTCTTTTTTTTCTATTCCTTTTTTCGAGAAGGACCTTCCATGCAACAAAAGCGGTTCGCTCCCTCCTCGACTTCCGCCCACGTCCGTCCAACACATCCCAAGGCCCATCGTGGACCGGCCTCGTTTGCCTCGACTCCCGTCCCCCCAAGAGACGCCGTCGTCGCCGTCAATTTGAACCGAGAGTGTCCGGAAAAGGAAGAAACAAAATACATGAATTCGACGACAAGGACGAACTAACACTTCTTCCGCAAACTCAATTCGTCCTCCGGTCCTCCGATGTTGCTTGCAACAACACAATAACGAACGGCCTCTCCATCCCATCTTTCCCACCCCTCGTTCCTCTCGATCCCAGACGAAGCGCATACTGCACCCCCCGCAAATCCACACCTCGCCGCGGTAATCCACCAAACGATCACTTCCCCGAGCAGGTTCGACAGGGCAGTTCGACTTCGAGATCCGAGAGTAGAAGCCCAGTTCTCCTTCGACGCCGACTTGGACTCGTACGACTGATACGTTTGGCAAGGTCCAAAATAGAATTCGTCTTGGAAACAACCGCAACATTCGTTTTTTTCGGTCTCCTGACGATCGTCTCTCTCTCCAACATCCCTTGTCACGACATATCGAGTATCGTCCTGGTCCCAGCCCTCACCAAACCAAATAACATACCCAGACCAAACCCAAATACACTACTTCACTAACACCGCCGCCAATACCACCCCAAAATAGCACTTTCGTTGACGAAATCGAGCACACACACACACGATCTCTTCTTCGGCCACTCGCAAACATGGAGTCGTCTTCGCCCTTGGCCGCCATGCACCGTCCTATGGCTATGCCTTCCTGGGGAGGCAAGGATCTTTTCCGCCCTCGCCCTCGCAGCTTCGCCGCCGGCCCCGGCCCCATCAGCCTACGCGAGCAGCTTCAAAGGTCAAACGATTACTTCAATGTTAAGGACCTTGAAGGCTCTTCGCCCGCTGCAAGTCTGGCCGCCGATCTTTCCCAGAATTTTCGTCTGGACAGCGAAGCGAGGTAAGACTAAAGAGCAGCCTTATGCATGCACGCACCAACAAGTACTTGGTCAACGTTGGCTGACACTGATTGCCAGTCCCAAGTTCCCGACGCCTCGTCGCGCCTTGTTCACATCCAACATGATGGGTGACTTGGAGTCGCATGGTATGCTTTGGCACCCACCTCCCCGACAGCCTAGGCTGCAAGAGGGAGTGCAGACGCTGATGTGACACCAGATTACGTGACGACGCCTCCACTGCCCGAATCATCGCCTGCCCCCCTCAATGAGATGATGGATGTCTCGCCGCTGCCGCACAAGCTCCCGTTCATGAGCCAAATCGAGATTACGTCACCGACCCCTGGCTCGACTCCTACGGGCAACGAGGACGACGAGATGATGTTGGACTCGCCGGCCCCCATTTCGCGGCAGACGTCGTTGGAGCCACCCAAGCCACTGGTAGCCGAGTAAGTTTGATTGCCACATTCCTCCTCGCTAGCTCAAGGGGGTCACGGTCTAACTTGGGCGTACAGACGGAGAAAGCCAGCCATGCGCCGGCCCTCCCTGACTCGGATGAAGGGCTACTCGACTAGTGGCGTTCCCGGCCGTTCCAACACAGACAGCCAGCTCCCCACCTTCCGATTTGGTGAGAATCGTTTGACACATATGAGCAGCGCCCTATCCCTGGGAGAGTGCTTCGATGCCACATCCCCTCCCCAGGAACGACGACCGCAGACTGCCAACAGCCCTACTCCTGCCGTGCCTGGTGCCGTTCGTCCTCGTCCTCAATTCTCCAGCCTCTCGGGCAACCGCAGCAGTCCCTTTGGCAGTGCTCACGGCCGCCGGCCCTCCAATCCTTTCATGCGTCCCCGCAAGCAGTTCCGCCGCTCCCTGAGCATGTTTGAGCACCCCGGCGACGTTGTCAAGTCCAAGTCGGAAGGCGGCGACTCCCCGCCCAGCACCCCCGAGTCCCACGCCAGCATGGATGCCGATGATGCTCAGGACCCCTTGCTGCCTCACTTGCTCGCCGATGACCCTACCGATACCATCCCCCGCATCACGAGAGAGACCATGGTGGACCTGCTGGACGGAAAGTACAGTGACCGGTTCGATCAGAAGATGATCATTGACTGCCGCTTCGAGTACGAGTACGATGGCGGTCACATTGACGGCGCTGTCAACTACAACAGCAAGGACCTCCTCGCTTCCCAATTGTTCCAACACCCTATGCAAGGGCGCACCATTCTCGTCTTCCACTGCGAATACTCTGCCCACCGCGCCCCCATGATGGCTCGCCACGTCCGCTCCGAGGACCGGACTGTCAACGCCGAGCACTACCCGCGACTTACATACCCTGACGTGTATATTCTTGAAGGAGGATACAGCGGCTTCTTCGCCGAGCACCGCTGCCGGTGCTATCCTCAAAACTATGTGGAGATGTCGGACGAGGCTCACCAACGCACTTGCGAACGAGAGCTCGGCCGTCTCAAGAACCCTCGCAAGGGGTTTGGCAGGGCTCAGACGTTCGCCTTTGGCCAACGCGAGTCCTGCGGCGTGGACCAGTCGCCAACCGCACCCTCGCGTCCCGGAGGCCTCAGACCCAGCGTCAGCTTCCGACAAGATCCCATTGCCATGATTGGCAACTCTCCAATCCTCGGCGAACGATGCCACGCGCGACGCATGGCATCCTACTAGCACATGACCTACATCACGACTTTCCCCTCTGTTTTACACGTTGTCTGCTGCACACGTGGATGGGGAAAATCTCCTTGCTTGGCAAGGGGGGAATGGGGATGCCCTCCCCTGCAGGACCCTGAGGGTGTCTATCCGCTGTACCGTGTTTTTTTCTCCTGCGTACAGACATGTTGACCCCTTCGGCGTCTCCTAATAGGGTCGAAGCACAGCAGCCTGTCGATTCCTTGCGTCTCTCTTACTGCACATGTTCAACCCCAATTCGATTCACCTGCCTATATTCCGCCTTTACCACTCCGGACTCAGTAGCAGCTAACGCTTACGGCCGCGACGACTTGAACTTTGACGCCAATCGAACTCGTTTTGAACTGTGGTCTACGCAGTGACCTGAACATACAACAAAAACAACAACCCGGCATTAGACGCATTTGGCATATTGTCCCAGCATCGCCTCGAATGGTTGTTCGGAGTCCACTTTGGATCTGGCATCTTGGGGTGGCTCCCTGTCGGCATTTTACAGCATTGTTCTTGGCTTTTCTTTTTCTTCCCTTTGTCACAACACTCTTCTGCATCACTCGACGCTGTCGAGCAAGTCCGCCGAGATGGCGTTGGTTCCGACGCACACAGAACACAACGACGCACGGGAGCATTTCGGTATGACATCTCGGTCTTGGTTACTGTCGGCGGTGTCCCCCACATTATCCGGAGGAACACTTCGGACCACTCACTCGGCGGACTGTCTTTTTCCTTTGTGCTCAACTCGGTCACTTGACCACCTTCACCTGATACCAAACCCCTTTCTATCCAACCGCCGGATACCCGACATCCTTGTCATCGGATGGCACACAAACACAAACACACACAGACCTCTCGACACCAATTCCCTTTTACATTTTTTATTCTTCGTCAAAACAATGCCCCACGGACCTTCTCCCGATGGTTGGGCTTGTTGGAGGACTACAACCTCCGCTGTGTAAACTTGTAGGACTAGTCGCGACAGACGCGTGCAGAGGAGCGAAAAAGAGCTATACAGTGGATGAAAAGCAGTTGCTTGGGATGATCGCCTTGTGATATTGGCGAAGGGGGATGAACAGCACTGCAAGCTTGGAAGCCGCAAATCGTGCAAAATCGCATGGGTGAATGAATCCGTGCACTTTCTGTACATTACTTGGCGATGAAGAAGAAATTGCCCTTTCGGAGTGATCCATGATAGAAGGATCGGATCACTCTAAGCTAGCTCATACTCTGTTAGAACCAAAATACACACAAAAACAACAGAAACGCTCGCTCGCTCGCACACATACACTCGCTTGGACTGTTGGACACGTTCTCCATAGTGGCTGGCGGGCCACGGCGATGCTATGCGCACACTCGCGGCACGTAAGTATTGTCGTCCGAGCTTCCTTGACGTCAGACGTTGAGATGACGCCTGGTGATGCTTGTGTCTGTGCATCTCGAGGGCGGAGGTTACGGCTCCCCTTTAGTCATCCGTAGTTTCGAAACTTTTCCATCGATTACCGGGAATCACCACGTTTCTTTCTCCATTGCTGTCTCGTATTGAAACTTCTCTATCCATCCTTGTTCCTTGCGCTGTCAAAAACCCCGTAATCCATACCAGTGTCCGCATAACTTCACAAGTCGAAGTCGGTGCTACAGCTTGCTTGGTTCATCTACACCCACCCCTCTTCTTTTGAATACTAATTCGGAGGTTTATTCCCTCTCCTTCACGGCGTCGCGCTAGGATCTCACACTCCGTCCCGCTAGCCGCTCGCGCGCTTTAGCTCGAGACGGTAGGTCTTTTTTCGGTGTGTGCTTGTTGTGGTTCTTTTTTGTTTTTTTTGGTTTCTATGTTTGTAACTTTTGCCTGGTGCGTGGATGTGCTGGGCGGCGGTGCCCTCCTTCGTGCACCGATGCTTCTAGCGTTGCGGTGACTCCCAAAGCAAGAAACGGGGAGCGGGATAGGGGGTTTGGGCTTTGGTATGCCTTCGAGGTTTCGAGGAATGAAGATGTCACCGGCGGCGGACTTTTTCCGATATGGAGTGGGGAGGGAAGGAGAGGAAGGGGACGACATGGACATTGAGGGCGTGTGTCTGGCGTTTACGGGTCCCTTTGACCGAAAGGAAATGCGGCGTGTCGTCTCATTGAGGCACCTAGATAGCTTTGCAGGAGTTTCTTTGGGGGAGGTTTGAGTTTCTTGGACGAGCTGTCGCATCTTTTTCGCGAGGGACAAGAGAGAGGGATGGAGGGGGGAGGGGGCGGCATGGCCGGCTCTGGCGCTTGTTTGGACCTTTCCCTCATTGTCCCCTCCCCCCCTTGCGTCCTCGGCGCCGCGTGGGATGTATGGATGGATGGACGGGAACGCGGCGGCGGGAAGCTATCCCACGACTCAGAAAGTTACGATTGTTCGTCTCATCCCTTTCTCAGGGGGACCATCACTATCTGGCAAGTAAGGGGGGAGAAGGAGGGGAAGAACCTTGGCAGCAATCGACGAACGGCCGTGCCACTGTTTGAAGCCAAGCACGCGGCCACCGCCTGTAGGCGTTCCCATTTGTTGTTGTTACTCTTTTGTTTCGACAATCTTGGAGTTCCCACCGTATGTGAAGAGGCTCGGACTAAAAGAAAGGAGGGGGGACAAACAAAGAAAGGGGGGAGGGAGGGAAGGGGACAAAGCCGCACGACTAACGTTTCGAGATGTTACCGGAAACGGAAAGGTCATCGAAGGAGTTGAAAGAAGAAAGACGTTGGAGGAAACGTCTTTCCCCCCGCCCAAACGCCCCGAACCTTGACGAGAGTCAACTGGAGACCAAAGTCATCCGCTTCCTTCTAGTTGTCTCGGCCAGTGTTCCAGTCGCTGAGACATTCTTGGTCAAGGAGATCCGGCCACGGTCGCTTTCTACCTCTTTCTCTCTCTCTTCCCTCTGGAGCGGAGAGTGGCGCTGTCAATCTCCGAGTATTGGTCCAAGGTTTCCTATGCGTGCCTCTCTCTCGCCCCGTTCCGGCCAATGCGTACCCTTTTCGGCCGAGGTGTGGAATCCGGCCCTGGAGTCACTATCTAGTACTAATACCTTACAAGGGAGCAGGCGAAAAAACGAAGGACCAGAGAGGTGACCAACCCCTCAGAAGCCGCAAACGTGACAGACCATCGAGCTCGGGGGCAGCTGGGCGGGCCGGCAATCAATCTCTAACGTTTCCCCTATGTGTACAGCGCGTGTTGAACAGGCCTGTGGCTCGCCCGCTGCGCTTCAAGTCACATCTCTCTCCGACGATTATTTCTGCAAGGGAGAAGGAAAGTTCCGTCGGCGGGGGGAGGGGCCTTCGTCACGTAGACAAAGAATGCTAGATTTCCGGAAAATCGAGACGGCGCCGGTGGAAATCTCTGTTTTGCTCGATTCAGACAATTTGATCGGGAGCACTGTCAAGGAACGCGTGCCGTGTGCATGTCTCAGGGCCAAGCGTGTATATCGAGTCGACCTTCACCTTGTGACTTGATCGTGATGGCAGTATAAACCACACACCCATATAATTCTCGGCGGCAAGGGAGAGCGGCATGAACGTCCACCACGGAACCTGAAAACCTTCGCCGATATAGGTCTCTTTTGAGGGAGAAGAGAGTATTGAAATGCTGACCAGAGTTGTTCAACTTGAGAGCAGGGAAGAAATCTTGGACATATCTGCCGGGCATGCGAGGTTGCCAGGGTCCCGGGCGAATAGTTGGAAAAACAAAGTCTCGGCCTCCCTTGCATGCGGCTCCTTACTATGTAGAGACAACACAACATCAACAGGGTCCTCCGGACGGCTCCGGCAGGCGGCGAGCGAGACATGTCAACCCAAGGCAAACACTCTAAACGGGACTTGTGTCTTGCCAGGGAAGAGCTTGTTCGGGGACCACGAGCCGTAGATTTGCCCTGTTGATGGGTATATACCCACGCTCGCCGTGGCGCTGGTCGATTGCTGGGTTTCAACTGGATCGGCGTGGCTAGCGACAGAATCAAAGCCAGATATTGCGTTATTACGATGTGGTTCTGCTGGCCAGCCGCCAAGGTGTCGGGTGATGAGTGTCCACGATCCGGGTTGTTTATCGGGGATGAGACCGGAAACAACGCGGCTAATCAAACTGAGTGGGATTGCATACCAATCTGCAAGTGAGCGAGTCGAGGGATCAATGGGGTTTAGTTAGACTGTGTTAAATCTGACCCAAACTTCCAAAATGATGCAACTCGTCAACAAGTACACATGCCTCTGCTATTGACTGCTGTGAGCAAGAATGCAGTCAGATGGAAGAATTTTGCATAAGGTTTTAGTGCCTCGCTATTTTTCTTTTATAGAGATGATGCCCGCATGCCTGAAAACGAAAGGAAACATTGTTTTCGTAAAATCCTTTTGCCCGAGGGTCAGAGAAGAAGACAATGTCCACCAAGATCCCTCCTTCCTCGTAGATGAGAGCAAAGTCAACGCAGACGCAGCCCATCCAAGACGTCTGCTCGTATAGCAATAATATGCAGATAACCCGGGTATTTCTCAAACGCCGTCCATGCCAAATACTATGTGAAAGATGCAAAATTAGACTGCAGCTGCGTAGAGACCTTTCTTGTGGCGTCAGCGCGGGCCCCATCACGCAAATTCCCACTCCTTGAAAGCCTCGCGAAGGGCCGCTACGTTTCTCTCCTCCTCCTCCTTCGTCTGCACGCAATCTTGCCAAACGAAACGCTTCTCGAGACCTAGAAGCTTAGCAACGACCTTGCGCGGATACTGCAGGTCGAAACGCATATTGGGATCGAGCTTCATCACGAGACTGGAACCCTTAATCCTGTCCTCGCCGTCATCGGCCCAGATCCAGATGCGAAAGTAGTCGCCAATGTCGGCTTGCTCATTGTAAGAAAGCTCGCGGTCCTCAAAGTCTGGATACTTGAGATTCTCGGCCTCGACACGGAAACCGGCCTCGACAAGTCCTTTGTAGACGAAGTCGGCTGGGACCGGATGAAATTGCCAGTGAGCGTGGATGTTACGGCCGCGACTGATCTCCCACGTTATGGCACCGAGCTTGTGGCTGGATTTGGTTGATACCATGGCCTGAAGTGCCTCGCGGAAACGAGTCATCTCCTTGTGGGTTTTCTCCGCCTCTTCAGGGGCGTAGCTCTCGACGCCGGAGTGGTAAACAGTCGGCGTGTGCGCGAGGGGTGTGATGATGACATGGCCAGGGAAGCCGATGCCATGCTCCTGGAAAGTCTGCGACGTAGCGAGAGGGCCCTTGGCAGTAGCAAGGTAGCTGTCTTCACCGATGGAGCAGACCATGTGGGTATCCAGGTTGGGGTTGCTCAAGCAGAAGAAACAACGATCGGGACCAGGTGGGGGAGACTGATGGCGACGGCGCTTGTTTCCGCGTCGATTATGACGGCCATCGTCGTCGCCGTTGGCGAAGCGGCTGTAGGAACCGTCGCCCTCCGGGCGTCTCTTCGGCTTCCTGGGGCTGAACGGAGTATAGGTTGCGTTGGCAGGTCGCTCGACGCTGGTCTCGTTGGGTGCCAGTGAGAAAGCATACAGTGCCTTGGCCTTGGCAGAGTTGCCGTAAGGTGCCATCGAAATGAAGCGGGTGACGGAGACATCCTCTGCGCCTTCCTGAGCGGGGTGAACGAAGGGCTCGCGCTCATAGAAGAATTCGGCGGGAGAAGCGGCGAAGTGGTAACGCGGCTTCAGTGTCGCACACAGTTCAACAAGTTCCGCTGTGCTTTCGATTGCCGCTTGGTTTTCCGGGCTAAGCGCGACCTTGGACCCGGCCCAGACGCCGGCCGGCCAGACTGTTGTCAGAAGGATATCGGCCTTGTTCGCGCCCTTGAGCGACTTCGCGTCATCTGCCGTGTGGTAGGGCAGATGCTGCTCCTTTGACTGGCCCCCCACAACACTTGCATCTAGTTTTCCACCAAGAGTGACGATCCTGATTCCTTCCGAAGTTTTGGTAATGCTGCGCTTGCCGAGGAAGTGAAGGTTCTCGCAGATTTCCTCGTCGGCTTCGATCTTGGCGGAAATTCGCGGGGGAAGGGGCGTAGTACCGACGGTAAAGTAAACGGAAAGGGGCACCTTGAGCTCGCCGCTCAGAAGGTAATCGACCGTGGTGTCGTAGTCGACGCCGAAGAGGTTACCAGTGACGATCGCGAAGCTGAAGTTATTCTTCGAGTGGAGCGTCGCAAGCTTTGTGAAGGCTGGCTGCAGCTCGCCATTGAGGCTTCCCAGAACGATTCTATAGGCGAGTCAGTTATAGAACCCAGGTCCTCAACGAAATAGTGTTTCCGATTGAACTCACACCTTGGGAGCAGCCATTGCGCTTCAATTAATGGTGCGGTGCTTGAGACTAGTCGACTGGTAGTGAGTGGTGTTGATGTAAGGTAGGGAACCTTAAGCTCTGGAGATGCGACTGCGAGATGCGTGTATGTAGTGGTGGTGTGGGGTCCCTATTTATTTCCAAGCTCCGCGACTGGCCCGGACCCGTATTTGAATTCTTATCAGCTTATCGTTATCGGCCGACCTTCTACCGGCAGGAAAAAAGTCCAAATTTTTTGAGCTTTGAAGAGTTGGCGAGGAACTTTTTTCGCGACCAAGCAGTTGAGCAGTTGGGAGGCGATCAAAGACGGGTTTTGTTTCTGCACACTCAACCTGTCAACTCGCCCATCATGCCTTCCACTTCGTCAGGGCGTATCACAAAATCCCACAAGGGCAAGTTCTCGACTCCTCACCAAAAGAACCACCGGTGGGAGTCTTTCGCGACGAAAATCTCGAAACTCAACGCGCTCGATCCCCTGCGAAAAGTTCGTCGACACGACCTCGATGCCGAAGACCTCGAATCCACAACCTCCTACTTCCGCAATGGCCTGCAAAGATGGGGTGAGCTCAACGTCTCCAAGGGCTTCAACGACTTCAAGAGGCAAGCGTTGCCCGTGAGCGAGACTCTTGCCCAGATTCTGCACTTCGAGGAGAAGATTTTCGCCTTGCTGGAGGAATCACTGGCGAAACAAGACAAGGAGGCACTGGAGCCGGTGCTCGAACTCCTTACAGCGTTTGCGCATGATATCGGCACGCGGTTTGAGAAGTACTATGCGAAGTCTCTGGATCTCATCATCGCCATCGCGGGCAAACCCCAGGACGCCGACGTTATCGAATGGACCTTTGCTGCCCTCGCTTTCCTTTTCAAATACCTGTCGAGGCTTATAGTGCCGAATTTGCGCCCAACGTACGATGTCGTGGCGCCGCTCCTGGGCAAGGCTCGCCATCCCCCTCACATTGCGCGCTTCGCCGCCGAGGCAATGAGCTTTCTCATTAAGAAGGCTGCTGCGCCAGCACACCGAGAGACTGCTCTTATCGACATCGCCAGTCACGCTAGGGATGACCTCCGAAGCATGGTCGGCGAGCGCCAATTCCAATTATACCAAGACGGTCTCATGACCATGTTCGCCGAAGCGATTAAAGGCCCCGGTCAAACTATCCACTCGACCGGCCCGGCCGTTCTCGCAGCGTTGATCAAGACGATACCTGAGACAGAAGCAGATCTCACTCCGAATACCACCTGGACCGATCTCGTTTGCGGTATTTTGACCAGCATTACCCACCACTCCAACGACGAGGATCTTGCTCCCGTTTTGGACGCGATGCAAGAACAAGTACAGGAAGCTTTGAGCGGGTCTAAGCCCGTCAAGTCGTGGAGGTTTGTCCCCCTGATCCGGGTTCTTGGCACGGCGGCCGGTGTGCGACACGGATCTCGAGTAAGCAACTGGAATGCTATGGTTGAGAACCTGACCGCGATGTTGGACTCGATGGCGCAACACGCCCCTGAGGTAACGGAGGACAAGCTGAGTCTTGTTTGGAAACATGTGATTGTCAACGCTGCCATTGTCTGGCATCAAGCCCCGATAGATGCCCTGATTCCCTCGATCAAGGATTTCATGACCGCCCTCCAGAGGGAGCGGCTCATGAGATGGTACATCCCCTTCTGTGCCTACTTCTCCAACCTCGACTCGACGCGGTTCCGAAGTCTCTTCCAGACATACTTCCAAAGGTAAGCGCAGCCGCTTTGCAATCAAGTAGTCATGAGCTCACGCGAGACAGATTTATTGTCAGCCACTGGTCCGACGGCCGTAATGAAGATATGCTCTGTGTTTTCTTACCGCGTATGGTCCAAAATGGCAGTCTACCTTATCCGGGCGGGAAAGAGACTTGCAACCTTCCGCGAAGCTGGCAGGACCAGATCGTGTCCAAGTTTGAGCGCCTCGAGGCATCTCCTTTCCCCGAACGCGGAGCGTATGACAAAGATCCCCAGACATGGCGTGACAGATGCCTGCCGAAGTACTCGGCGTTGCTGGATCTGCTCTTCTCTACGACCGTCCACCCTTCGGCCAACGCCAAGATCGCGGAACTCCTGCTTCGGAAGCTGAGGCTTGCACTCAAACCGTCGTCCACGCTGGCGTCCGACGAGGTGCATTTCAGTATCAGTCAAGGCTTCCACGCCTACCTGCGCATGAGCAAAGCAGCAGGTCCAGTCGACCCTGCATTGAACCCGCTTCTCCGAGCTGCTTTGCCCAGATTTAGCCGCTCAGTAGGCTTTTTGGAGGCATATCTCACTTACACCGAGGCCACAAAGAGCCAGCCACCGCTTGCCGAACGCCAAAGTAGCGACAGCAGCGAGAGCTCGGCCGAAGAAGATCCTGTTGTTCAGGCGCTCATCGAGAATCTGTCGGCTCCTTCTCACGAGCTTCGTCTTGCGTCACTCAAGATCCTCCAACAATTCGACTCAACCCCGGATGAGCTCCAGTGCCACACCCTCATGCTGGATATCGAACAGACAGCTATGGACTTGTCCAGCCTGAGAAACGTTGCCATGCACCTCCGCAAACTCGGTCAGAACTACTCGCAGTTGAGCGAAAACTCGTGGTTGGCCAAGGCAATCCCCTCCTTCATGTTCGGCATGTTGACAATCAAGCTCTCGCCCCTGTGGGATGACACTATCACCGCACTCAAGCTTGTTGGCGAGTCCAAGGAGGGCGAGGAGGCCATTACTGCGACTGCCTTCAGCTGGCTAGAAACACCCTCCCCCAGGTGGTCTGGGCCAGGTGGTCAGCCCACGCTCCAGAACCGCCAAGCAATCACCGACTTTGACTGTCGACATGTGCAACAGCTCTGGGGCATGGCAGCTCATGTCGAGGAGGTGGTGAACAACGCCACCGATCTCATGCTCAAGTCATTTGACGAACAACAACAGACTGTCGACGCTCACGCCAGTAATGCGCGTGCGCAAGCTCTGAAGGTCCTCACCGCTATGCCTCACTTCGCGGAGAAGCGTTCCCGCAAGCTTGTGCCGTCCTTCTTGGCCTGGGCCGACGACGGTGAAGACACTTCCGACAGCCAAGAGGATGAGGATGTACAGATCAAGGGCGAAGACTGGTCGCTCCAGGACCGCAAGGCGCTCATTGGTGTCTTTGCTCTCTTCATCAACCCCAAGGTACTCTATCAGAACGAGAGGGTGTACCGCGCCCTTCTCCATCTCATGGAAAACGGTGACGTGGAAGTGCAGAAGCTGGCCCTGAAGGCCATTCTCGCATGGAAGCAGGATGGCGTCCGGCCTTACCAAGAAAACTTGGAGTACCTCCTTGACGAGGCCAGGTTCAAGAACGAACTCACCGTCTTCCTTCAGGGAGAGTCGACCATCCGACCGGAGCACCGCGAAGAGTTGATGCCTGTTCTCCTCAGACTCTTGTACGGCCGCACTATCTCCAAAAGGGGTGTTTCTAGCGGCCGCCATGGTCTGCAGGCTACCCGTTTGGCCGTCCTGAGAAATCTCAACGTCGAAGACACGGGCAGCTTCTTGGACATCGCCATCGGTAGTTTGAAGGGTGCTCGCGTTATCGATGAGTCCGGCTTCCGCGCCAGCTTGTTCGACAAGGAGATCCTCCATCCCCGCAAGCAGCTAGGTTTCATGAACATGATGCTGCCCCTTATCAACGAACTTGGCGCACATGTTGGGCCTTACGTCGAGAGACTCCTCCACCCGATTCTCTACTGTCTCATCTTTGCTTGCCGACGACTCCGAGAGTCTGCCGCTGAATTGGACGAGGATGCCGAAGAAACGATCGAAGCCTCCCAAGAGTCTATGCTCAAGGTCATCCGGACCACCGGTCTGAAGTGCTTGATCACGCTGTTCCGCAATGCGCAGGACTTCAACTGGTCTCCCTACTCGGAGCCTATCGTCAACGAGGTCGTCACACCCAGAATCGACAAGCTTCCCGTCGAGACGGCTCAGTCGGTATCCAGCATCATGCAGCTTCTGTCGACCTGGTCTCAGCTCCCCAGAGCTGCACTATTCATCTCAATCAACGACCAGATCCTGCCCAAGGTCATTGAGTGTGTCTCCGTACCCAAGGGCAAGGAGAATGTCAAGGTATTTGCCTTGAGTATCGTCCGCAACCTCGTCAAGCTAGCACAGGCTCCTGCTCAGGAGTCCGAGTTCAACGAACTCATCCGCGCCGAGCTTCTGGATGCCAATATGGAGTTGATGCTCAAGACGATCACCACCACACTGGAGACGCTTACCATGAGCAACGAGCTCCTCGAGGCCTGCATCGAGACCATTGTGGAGCTTTCTCCGCTTGTTGAGACCTCTGCGAATGTGCACGAGACGCTCAAGATTGCTACGTTCCTTCTAAACCAGCCCCCTAGAAGAGTCAACCCCAGAGCCAAGGGCAAAATCCTGCTCATCCTCGAGCGCTTTATCACCATTCTTGGCTCCGAAGAGGCCGAGGAGAAGACGGCTAACATTGCCATCTTCGAGACCCTGTCTTCCCTCTTCAGTTACTTCAAGGACAGGGACAACAGACAAGCCTTAGCCCGCGTTCTCGCCGCCCTCGCCGAGAAGGATGACACGCTTCAGGAAGTTGCCGAAGTTTGCAGCGACCTCAACTCTTTCGCGAAAGACCGCATTGACGAACCTGACTACGACAAGCGACTGGTGGCTTTCACTCGAATCACCAACAAGGAAACCCCTTTCACCGTGAAGCAATGGCTTCCTTTACTCCACAACTTGATTTACTACATCCGCTCGGATGAGGAGTATGGTATCCTCGCCTCTAACTCTGCAGACAGCCTGCGCAAGTTCATCAGAGAGGCGGCTTCCTGCGCCGATGAGGCTGCAAAGGCCGGTTTTGAATCCCATCTGAAGACCATCCTGTTGCCCTCCATCTACGCGGGAGCTCGAGAGGAGTCCGCCACCGTCCGGCGAGAGTACCTGAGAGTGTTCGGCTATCTTCTCTCGCAAATGCCCACGTGGGAGCTCGTGGCTGACATGAAGGGACTCCTGGTCGGCGAGCTTGACGAAGGGACGTCCGAGCTGCCCTTTTTCTTCAACATTCTCAGCCCGGCAACCTCACGACAGCTCGAAGCTATCCGGATGCTCGACACCGTCAACGACAGCTCGGAAATTGGCAGCCAGAACCTAAGCCAATTCTTCATCCCTCTTCTGGAGCATTTTATCTTTGGTCGTGCAGAAGGAAGTGATGACCAGGGCCTGGGCGCTCAGGCAACGGTCACGATTGGCAACTTGGCCCAGTCTCTGGATTGGAAGCACTACCGCATCATCCTGCAGAGATACATTAGCTACGTCGAGTCCAAGCCCGACAACCAGAAGCAGGTGATCCGACTCCTCGCCAAATTCTGCGACGCCCTCATCTTCGCCGTTGAACAGAAAGCCGCCGAGCCAATGCAGGTGGACAGCGTGGAGACAACCCCGCCTTCCGGCAAGAGACTCGTGCTCACGACACCCGCGCAAGATAAACTCAGCAAGGATGTCAACAACCTTTTCCTGCCTTTGCTGATCAAGCATCTGCACGAGAAGGACGAGTCCGAGGTCAGTTACCGTGTGCCGGTCGGTGTTATCATCGTCAAGCTTCTTAAGCTTTTGCCGTCCGAAGAGATGGGCCAGAAGCTTGCAGGTGTTCTTACCGACATCTGCCACATTTTGCGAAGTAAGTCCTGGGATGCTCGTGAGATGGCCAGAGACACTCTTGTTCAGATTGCCTCGGTGCTGGGCCCGACCTACTTCGGGTTCATCTTGAAGGAGCTGCGCGGCGCTCTCAAAAGAGGTTACCAGCTCCATGTCATGTCCTACACCCTTCACTCGATGCTTCTCAAGGTCATCCCCGAATACCAACAAGGTGACCTCGATTACACTCTGCGGTCCATCGTGGCAATCATTATCGACGACATCTTTGGTGTCATTGGCCAAGAAAAGGATGCCGAGGGTTACATCAGCGAGATGAAGGAAGTCAAGGCTAGCAAGAGTCAAGACTCCATGGAGCTCATCGCCAAGTCGGCCTCCATCAGCCAGCTTGTCGTCCTTGTACACCCCTTGCAATCCCTCCTCATGCAGAAGGTTGATCTCAAGCTGGTTCGCAAGATCGACACCCTGTTGGCGAGAATAACCGCCGGTCTCCTGCAGAATCCCGCCTCAGAGAGCCGTGACACTCTGGTCTTCTGCTACGAAGTGATTCAAGAAGTCTACAAGAACCAAAAACCCGAGGTGCAGCCGAAAATCGACTACCGTCTGAAGAAGTACCTCTACCAGAAGGGCGTCAAGAAAGATAACCACGGCACAGCCGGCAAATACACCTTCAAGCTCGTCAAGTTCGCCTTCGACATCCTGCGGTCTGTGTGGAAGAAGTACGACAGCCTGCGAACCGCTGCGAGCATTGCTGGTTTTGTCCCAATTCTCGGTGACGCAATTGTGGGTGGCGAGGAGGATGTCAAGACTGCAGCCTTCAGACTCCTCACGGTTCTGGCCAAGGTTCCCTTCAACAACGACGAAGATGGCCAGCTGTACAAGGTCGCGGCCAAGGAGGCGACGAAGAGCATTTCCATGTCGACCTCGACCACCACCGAGCTTTCGCAGGCTGCTCTGAAGCTGCTCTCGGTTGTGCTGCGCGAGCGCAAGGATATTCCTGTCAAGGACGCGGCGATCGATATGCTGCTCGGCAAGCTGAAGGATGATCTGACAGAGACGCTTTACCGTCATGTCACTTTCAACTTCCTCCGATCCGTGCTCGAGCGCAAGATTGAGACTGCGGTCGTCTACGACACACTCGACTATGTGGGCACTGTCATGATCACCAACGACGACAAGGATACACGGGACCTGGCAAGAGGAGCGTTCTTCCAGTTCCTCAAGGACTACCCGCAGAGGAAGGCTCGCTGGGTCAAGCAGCTCAACTTTGTCGTCGCCAACCTGACGTACGAGCGCGAGGGTGGCCGTCTGTCCGTCATGGAGGTCGTCCATCTCCTGCTCATGAAGTCCGCGGATGACTTTGTCCAAGAAGTCATTTCCACTTGCTTCTTGCCTCTTGTCATGGTGTTGGCCAACGACGACAGTGAGAAATGCTGCCTTGCTGCCGGCGAGCTCGTCAAGGAGATGTTCCGCAAGGCCGACAAGGAGAGGACGCAGAACTTCCTGACCCTTCTCCGGTCGTGGGTTGAGCAGGAGGACAACCTTGCGGTGACGAAGCTGTCGTTGCAAGCCTTTGGCTTCTTCTTTGAGGCCAAGGAGCCTTCATCTAAGCACAAGAAGGAGCTGGAGCTGGTTCTCAGCAAAATCAGTGAGATTGTCAGGACCGGCGACATCCGTGTTGCCGACGAGGAACTCATCAACACCATTCTTCACGACGTCCAGATCCTCACGGAGAAATACCCGGCAAGATTGCTGTCCTCCGAGTCAAAGGAGCTTTGGGGAGACGTACGTGGCTGCCTGATCCATCCCGAGAACTCGGTCAAGCTGAGCACCGCCAAAGTGCTGAGCACATTCCTTGCGGACTACGCCGGCAAATCCAACAAGTCAGGAGAGGCACTCAAGGGATCGCATGGCCTGGACCTTGAGGTCGAGGACCTCGAGGAGCTGGTCAGGGTGACCCTGTACGCTCTGAGAACCCCCGAGATCGAAGACGCGCTCGCCGCGGAGATTACGCAGATCCTCATCTTCCTCGGTCCCCGTCTGCCTGTCAAGGTGCAGAACGTGCCCGAGGCGGAGACGCTGGGAGACCGCGACGAGACGGCGGCGGAGGAGGACAGGATCGACGAGCACCGCAAGGACCTTCAGTACCTGTTCTGGAAGCTCTCGTCGATCCTGCGCAAGGACGTCCGGCCCAAGTCGACGGCCATCACGCCCAAGACGGTGGCCATGGAGGTGCTGGAGACCATCTGCCGCCGCGTGCCGCAGGAGAACCTCGAGCCGTCGTTCAAGACGATACTGTACCCGCTTCAGAACCTCACGGACCCCCACATCCCCGTGCCCTTTTCGACGGACGACCTGTTCAAGACACGGCTCGAGACGCTCAAGACGCGGGCGCATATCCTCATGGACTCGCTGCAGAAGAAGTTCGGCACGGCCGAGTACACCAAGCAGCTGCTGGCGATCAGGGAGGAGGTGCGGACGAGGAGGCAGCAGAGGTCAAGCAAGCGCAAGATCGAGGCGATCGCGCAGCCGGAGAAGTACGGCCGGGACAAGAGGAAGAAGACGGAGAAGAAGAAGGAGAGGAAGAAGGTCCGTAGCCATGAGCACAAGCAGCTCAGACAGGCGTACAAGGGGTGGTAATGATGCGAGTTTGCATGGGCCGGCGTTTTTGGGCAGGGACACAAAAAGAGGACGCGCGGGATTCTGAAAGGGTGTATTTATATAGTACAGGGGCTGACATTGCCCATTCATATGTGAGATCTATTTCTATATGTTACGAAATGTCCTTCCTGTTTCTTCCTTCGTGATACAGGAGAGTGATGGTATGTTAGTTACCCCGAAACGCCGTACTTTTATGCAGTCATTCCCCGGCGAACTAAGTGAGGGAGGCCTCTTTTTTCTTTCCTGGCCCGGACCCCCCGCCGGACCACATTTCACCCCAAAAAGTTGTTGTTGTTGTTGTTGTACAGTAAAGTATTACAGTCGCATCCGACACGCTTAAGAAGAGCCGTCCTTCTTAGTATCGGGGGTGGTCTCAGCCTCGGCGGCGGCGGCGGCGGCGGCTTCGTCAGGGTAGAACTCGATATCGCCGTCCTCGCCCAGGGTGCCTCTCTTGACGAGGCGCCCCTTCTCGCGCATCAGGTCCTCGACGGTAACCTTGCGGTCGCCAAAGATGCCCAGGTGGTCGCTGATGACGTGGCGGTTGCGACACGAGGGGCAGGTGATGAGGACAGAGCCGTGGTGGTAGCCCTGCTTGGAGACCTTGTGGCGGGAGCGGGTGTCGCAGGGCACGCAGGTGAAGTCGAGCTGGTAGTGCGGCGATGCCTCGAGGCGCATCTGGGCGGGGGACTTTGCCTCGGCGTCGCGTGCGGCTTTTGGTTTCGGGATCGCGTGTGCGAAGCGCGCGGCGACGGTGGGCTGGAAAGGTTGTTGTTGGGCCTGCAGGGCCTGGAGGATGGGGCTGCTACGGTTGAGTGGCGATGCGCCGGGGCAAGCTCGCCGCAGCATGGGCGTGAGTTTTGTGAAGGGCGAGCGCAATGCCATTGTGGTATATCTGAGATGTATGGAATAAATAGCAACGCGGTTGTACGGTGGTGGCGGCGGTGGTTTGTGGTGTCTGCTGTAGGACTTTTGAAAGAGTCGAGCTGGTCTCGAACTGGTCTGGGAATGCCGTCATTTTCCTCTTCAATGCCCCCAGAATTCAGAAAACAAGTGGATAAAATGGAAAAAAAGACTTAGACGCCACATGTGGCGCGTGAGCTGCTACACCCAGCGGAGGCTTACAAACGAATCAGGGTCCTAAAGTCCTAGCGTTCCTACATGAGCCAGGATGAGGGACCGAATTGATTGGATGTAATGCCCAGGTCGCACCTTCCGCCTTGCGAACCATGCCGACTTGGGGGGCGGGGACAGCGTAGCGTAGCCTTGCCCGTTTGCTCCGCAGCGCACTGGAACACTTACATCTCTCTCTCTCTCTCTCTCTCGCTCTCTCCTTCCCCAGCGATGATGTCTTGAATTGTTATATCCCAGCTCTTCGGACCTTCCTGCCTCGGCCACCCCCTTCCACGCTAGGTAGCCAGGCAGCGCGCCTTCCGTTTTGTTGCCTCTTCACCGACCCACGCACATACCTACCTACCTACCCGACTCCCCTCTTGCCTACTGCGATTCCGAGTTGCCTGCGCCCTGTTGCCTTTTCAAATAATTCCACCACACTTTCTTGGACGGAAAGCTACCCCGCCGCCACCGACTCAGGCAAATCCAACGATAGCTTTCTCGACCTGAAACGGCTGCCCACCACGACCCATCTTTGCAGAGATATCCCTCAAGAGATTTTACCGAGCAGATACACGTACGCAGACGATGATTTCTGGCAGAGGTGGAGGAGGTACGGCCATGCGGGCCGGACGCATTCGGCCTCCGCGCCGCCCAGGTCGCGTAAGTTGCATAACCCATCCGAACATGATTTGACCGAGTGTTGGGCTTCAGAGCAGTCTGGTGTTGCCTGTACTGCCGTCGTGGGGGCTCAGGCTCCACTGGCGATGTGCGTCATGTTCCAATTTGCTCGTTGCGACGACTCTGGCGTCTAGTTCTGTGGCTCGATTCCTCAGCTTGTCGGGCCGTTGCTTTGTTACAGCCCGGGGTGTCGGGGGCCTCGAGCTACCGCCAGTCACAAGAACGTCAATACCTAGAATGCGTGCTAATCGTTTGACAGCTCACATCAGGCATCGATACCAGCGACTTCGAGCAGTGTTGGGAGACTCTTAAGCAGGCCCTCACAGACATCCACGACCAGAACTGCAGCACGCTGTCGTTCGAGCAGCTCTACCGCGCGTCTTACAAGATAGTACTTAAGAAGAAGGGGGAGATGCTTTACGAGCGGGTGAAGCAGTTCGAGGAGCAGTACTTCTCCGACCACGTCATCCCTACCATCGAGCGCCTGGTCACGGCCAACCTGGTGAGCGCCGCTATGGGTGGCGCGGCCACCTCGGTCAACGAGCGCCGCAAGATGGGCGAGATTTTCCTTGGAGGCGTGCGAAAGTCCTGGGACCACCACAACACTTCCATGAACATGACGGCCGACATCCTCATGTACCTCGACCGGGGCTACACTCAGGATGCTCGCAAGGCGTCCATCTACACGGCCACAATTGGCCTGTTCCGTGATCATATCCTGCGTGCGTCGCTCAACTCGAGTGGCCAATACACCGTCTTCGACATACTCAACTCGGTCATCCTTGACCACATCAACATGGAGCGTGATGGTGATACGATTGACCGTCACTTGCTGCGCAACATTGTTCGAATGCTGGATTCCCTCTATGAATCAGACGAGGAAAACGAGGCCGAAAAGCTGTACCTGACCTTCTTCGAGCCCGAGTATCTCCAATCCGAGCGAGAATACTACAAGCGCGAGTGTGAGCGGCTGCTCCGCGACGCCGACGCCGGCGCATGGCTGCGACACACCCAGCGTCGGTTGCAGGAGGAGAACGACCGATGCGACACCACCATCCACTATGAGACAAGAGAGAGGTCCATCAAGGTTGTCGAGGAAGAGCTCATTGAGGCCCATCTGGACGACTTCTTGAACCTCGAGGGCAGTGGCTTGAAGTCCATGGTCAACTATGACCGCGAGGAGGAGCTTTCCATTCTCTACCAGCTGGTATCGCGGGTCGACTCTAAGAAGGCGTCCCTCAAGAAGATACTGTCTGCGCGTGTGGTCGAACTTGGCCTTGAGATTGAACAGATGCTCAAGGACACGAACTTTTCGGCCGCCACTGCACAGGCTGACGGGGAGGAGATCGATGGTGGAGAGAAAGCCAAGGCGCTGAGCTCATCCGCCCAGCAGACGGCTGCAGCTATTAAGTGGGTTGACGACGTCCTTAAGCTCAAGGACAAGTTCGACAACTTGTGGATCAAGTGCTTCCAGCAAGACCTCATTATCCAGACTGCACTTACCAAGAGCTTTTCCGACTTCATCAATATGTTCACCAAGAGCTCCGAGTACGTCTCGCTTTTCATCGATGACAATCTTCGACGCGGTATTCGAGGCAAGACCGAGACCGAGACCGAGGAGGTTTTGGAGAAGGCCATTACCGTGATCCGCTACCTCTCGGACAAGGACCTCTTTGAGCGGTACTACCAGAAGCACTTGGCCAAGCGTCTCCTCAACAACAAGTCAGAGAGCCATGATGTTGAGAAATCGATGATCTCTCGTATGAAGCAGGAGCTTGGCAACCAGTTCACCGCCAAGTTTGAGGGCATGTTCAGAGACATGGAGTCATCTGCCGAGTTGACATCAGGCTACCGGGACCATATCAAGGGCCTGGGTGATGTATCGCGCAGGCAGATCGACCTTGCTGTCAATGTCTTGACGACCAACTCGTGGCCTCCCGAAATCATGGGTCGCACGTCGCAGTTCTCCGAGGGCGGTGGTTGCATATTTCCCGACGAAATCAAGCGTCTTCAGGAAAGCCTTCTCAAGTACTATCTCACCAATCGCAGTGGCCGCAAGTTGACTTGGCTTGGATCGACTGGCAGTGCTGACGTCCGCTGTGTTTTCCCCGCCATACCTGGTGGTAAGGGCCCTCTGGCTCGTGAGCGAAAGTACGAGATCAACGTTCCGACATACGGCATGGTCGTGCTCTTGCTCTTCAATGAGCTGGAGGAAGGCGAGGAGCTGTCTCTCGAGGAAATCCAAGCCAAGACCAACATACCTTCTCAGGACCTCGCCAGAACCCTCACTTCCTTGTCCATTGTCGCCAAGGCCAGAGTGCTGGTCAAGGAGCCCGCCACCAAGAGCATCAAGCCCGGCGACAAGTTCAAGTTCAATCCATCCTTCGTCAGCAAGACTGTCCGGATCAAGGCGCCCATCATCAACGCCACCAGCAAGGTCGAGGGCGACGAGGAACGGAAGCAGACCGAGGAGAAGAACAACCAGACCCGAGCCCATGTTATTGACGCCGCGCTTGTCAGAATTATGAAGTATGTATCCTTGTGTCACTCGCTGTCTATGCTGCCGTTGCTAATCATGTTCCAGACAACGCAAGGAGCTCGGCCATTCGCAGCTCATTACCGAGGTCATTGACCAGCTCAGCAGCCGCTTCAAGCCTGAGATCAGCCTCATCAAGAAGCGAATCGAGGATCTGATCGTGCGCGAGTACCTCGAACGCGTCGAGGACACATCGACACCGACGTATCGCTACCTCGCCTGAGAACGCCAGCGACTTACTACCTTTGCGATATGAACGATGGATACGACTGTCATGAAACGGGTAAAGGGGGGCATCTAGGGCTGCATAACGGAGGCTTACGGGATTTATTCTACCATGCATGGCGTTTTCAGGTGGCGGTATGGCTGAGAAACTACACTTTTGACATCTTTCCGAAAAGAGGGCGGCGGTGTCTCGGGGAAGGCGGAACGAGACGCATGCACATAGCATGTAGCATTACGCCCATTTTGTGCTCTGGACGAGCGAGGTTTGTTGTGGTTCTTCAAGGGGCCAACGGAAAGACGAGGCTTGTGGTTATTTGGGCCGACCTGGTTCGGATGTTGTGGGTACGAGACACAGGCAGGGCCAGGGTGGTTCTGTATATACCTCGTTTCTTTCGCATGTACAGAAGTTTAGGGATACTGACTAGGTATTTATAGCTCGGAAACCTTTCCCATCTCTTTAGGGGAAGTGAAACATTGCGGCTGCAAAGCGCCAGTCTCTCGCTTCGTGCTAATCGGGTCCCATTTCAAGTTTCTCACCACAATGGCCGTCCGGCTTGGTCCAAGAAACACCATACATAGTGAGAATATCCGGTTCTTTCCTTCCACGGGGAAGGCGATCAACATCGAACAAGGAACGGAGACGATTGTCACGGTTTCGATGCTCATCAGACATGCTCCTCTCTCACTGTATTGAAATGCCAATGGGGAATCAAATCACTGAAAGCTCAAAGCCGGCCCCTCAATCCCAGAACTCCTTGTAAAACTCGCTGCACGGAAATAAAACGATGACAGAAGAAGTGCGTCATCTCCTCTCCTTCTCTTTGGGCTCGACGATGGGTTTCGCATCGACGATCTTGAGCCACTCTCCGTTAAAGGCGTTGATGAGCCAGTTGCTCAATTCTGTTCTCGCGATTGGTTAGTCATCCTGTATTGTCCGAGAGGAGGAAAGTCAGAGGGCAGGCGACGAGACTTACTATCGTAGACAATCCTGTTGGCGCCGTGGAAGTAGATACCGTGGTCGCTATCGGGAAAGACGTGGACGTCGTAGTTCTCCACACCCTCGAGGTTGAGCTTATCGAGAAGGGTGAGGGTGCTCTGATAGTGGACGTTGTCGTCGGCGACGCCGTGCATCATGAGCCAGCGGACGCTGCCCGCGAGGGCCGAGACGTTGGAGATGGCCGTCTGGTCGTAGCCGGACGGGTTAAGCTGGGGCGTGCGCATGTAGCGCTCTGTGTAGATGGAATCGTAGAAGCGCCAGTCCGTGACGGGGGCGACCGCCATGCCGTAGCTGAAGGTCTCACCAGCATCCATCTCGAGCGTCTTGAGGGCGTTGAAGCCGCCATAGCTCCACCCCCAAATTGCGATGCGCGCTGCATCAACGTACTTCTTGGCGGCCCAGATCTTGGCGGCAGCGATCTGGTCGTGGGCTTCCCAGTGGCCGAGCTGGTCGCGGATGAGCACACGGTTCTTGCGGCCGATGAAGCCAGTGCCACGGCCGTCGACGGTGACGACGATATAGCCGAGGGCCGACGCGACGTAGGACTGGAAGTCAACCGAGAACTCCTTGTTGACACTTTGGGAGCCCGGGCCAGAGTACTGCTGGAACAGAACCGGATACCGCTTCTTCTCGTTGAAGTGGGGAGGGCGGCGCTCGACGTAGTTGAGCTCTACGTCGTCCACCTTGATGGTTCCGTACTTAAGAATCGGGAGCTCGTACTTCTTGGCGTTCGCAGCGAGCTCCTCGTTCTTCTCGATGATGTGCTCGTAGCTGGTGGGGTTGCTGGGCGTGCTAATGACTTTTTGCCAGGGGATCTTGGGGCCTTGGTATGTCAGAAGGCTGAAGCCGGCGCCGCTGGAGAAGGAGATGCCGTAGTAGCTCTCAAACTTGGTGTCCGTGAACGGCTTGAGGTTGGACCCATTGAGGTGAACGCTGTAAACGTGGCGCTGGATCGAAGATTCCTGGGTCGAAACGAAGTACACCAAGTTGTTCTTGAGATCAACTGCCGAGGGCCCGCCTACAACCTCCCAGTCGCCGCCGGTGAGATAGACGGGCTCGGGGTTGTCCATAGGTGAGAAGTACGCAATGTGATCACCGTTGTCGTGGACCACGGTGTCGATATAGCCATCCTCAGGTCGTCCATTGGCAGGATCGGCGGGAATGAACTGGGTCTCGTGAGAGATCTCAAACCAGCCACCGTCGAGCTTGCCCACGTCAATGGTGTTGACCGTCTTGCCGGTACGAGCGACGACATCAACGAGGACGACTCGCATGATGTCACTCACGCGATTAGTCTCCTTGATCAGGACCTTGTTACTGGCCCAGAGGACCATATTGATGAGCCTGTCGTCATCCGCGAAGCCGCCTTCGATATCGACCGAGAAAACATCGCCGCGCTCGACGTCGTAGAAGAGAAGGTCTACGACGGGGTTGTGGCTGCCGGCACGGGGGTACTTGATGCGCTTCTCATCCGGGTACGTCTCTTCGCCGGGAGGCTTTTCCTTGCCTGAGGGCCGCGACACGAAGTACTGCAAAGGATACTCTGGGACTCCCGTCTCGTTGGTTCGCAGGAATGCGACGTATTTGCCGTCCTCCGAGTACCAAGTGGCGCTGCTTCCAGCAAACACTTCCTCCTCGTAGACCCAGTCGGGGATGCCATAGAAATACTCGGGTCCGCCGTCCTTTGTGATCTGCGTGACCTTCCTGTCGCCATCCAGTCTCCTCAAGAAGAGGTTGTTGTCTCTGGTGAATACAATGGCATTACTCTGTGGGCTCCAAGTGGCGAGCTGTACCCGGCCTTCGGGGTGCTCGGGATCAAGGGCCTCGGCGGTTTGAGTTTCGACGTCAAAGATCCAATACAGCGCCGTGAAGGAGTGGCGCCAGTTGCGGTTCCGATCGGTTGAGACAAGGACCTTCTTCATGTCCTTACTCGGGCGGCCGTCGGCGGGCGTCAATTGGCGGCCATTGACATCAATCCAGGGGTTCTTCATCAAGGTGCGACTCTGGACAACATCGGCCGCGACTTCGCCGTCCGTCTTGGCGGACCTCACGTCCTCGACGACGAGATAATCCTTGCCCCGCGCACCCTGCTCGAGGAGCAACCCGTCCTCTCCATTGGGACCCTCAATCCAGCTTATCGAGTGGGACTTTGGGTTCCAGAGGCCGGTTATGACCTGGTCCAACGTCACGGGTTTTCCGGAGCCGCGCGAGGTAGCGGACGGATCATGGTCAACAGTACTCCCGTGCCTGTACGACTTGTTGGACAAAAAGACAAAGAGGGCAGCGCCCCATGCAAAAACGAAGGCAGCGCCAAGGATCAAAAGCCCCTTCTTCAACCCGCGATCCATGCCGACGCGGCGCATTATGCCGGGAGACGCCAGGAAGGGGCCCGTCTCGAGGTCGTTTGCGTCGGACTCCTTATAGTCGTCCTCGTCGTCGTCGTCGGGATGGTCGGCGTAGCCGCCGGCAGCGGCGGATGGGGCGCGGTGCCTCTGAGAGGAGGAGTGGCAGCTCTTCTCATTATGCTCGTGCAGACGTTCGAAGACGAGGCTGGTGGTGGAAACGCTCGAGAGGGAGGATTCGTGGGACATCCTGGGGTCCTCGGCGGTCGATTGGGGTGGCTGGCCTTCCATTGTGCAAGAGAGGGACGGGGACTGATATGCAATCCTATTGGGATTCTTCGGGAGAGATTGTGTGCCAACGCAGATACAACCGTCAAAGCAGAAATGGAGATGGGATTGAAACTAGGTGGACGGCGCAAGGACTTGAAACGGCATGCTGTCTCGAGGCAGCTTCAGTCCTCTTTTGGATATTGGGGACACGACGACGACAACGACTCCCCATGGACCGGCGGCCGTCGGGGGTTTTTTGGAGAGGACGAGGGTCGAGGGTCGAGGGTCGAGGGTCGAGGGTCGTGGATGCTGGAAATGTTGATTGTGTGCTGTATGTTGTATGAGCGAAGAGCGAGTCAAGAGCGAACAAAGGGATTAAGACTAGAAGTGCCACAGCTGTGGGAGTCCCCTAGTATGCCCGCACTAGGTACATCATGCTGCAGTGAGCCTCCCCATGTTTTTGAGTTCTTGGGGGCCTAATCAACGCCTAGGTAGGTATCCGTACCTCGGTATTCATGGATGCGGAGTGCGGCAGGAGTGGGCCTCTTGCCCGTTTCAACAGTCACTTTCCCAGTCGGTCGGTACCTGTCCGCCGGCCCCTGGGGGAAACAGCACCGTTATCGCCCGACGCCTTATCCTGCCCAATCATGCTTAATTACTGGATGAAAACCTCCTGGTAGAAGGATCTCTTCAGCTTGATGCATGATGCATGATGCAAGACTACCCTGTTTGTGGCAGGTCCGTGTACTGATTCCCATGTCTCCCGCCAAAGAAACCCATCACATTGTCCGTCGGTGCATCCAGTATCCCTCACTCAGTCTTCCAGTCTGAGGGGAACATACTATGTACATGGGCTTAGATTGGACACCGGATGCGAGTCGACTCTTCGGGCGACTGCAACATGAGACGGACATCATGAAATAGACCTGATCCTTAAGCTCTCGTGATGGTATCCCCCCTTCCCCCCCTCGTATATGCCCGCGAGTATCCAAAATCCATGCATTATCGAATCACGGCAAACTCGAAACAAATAGGCTCTTCGCTCCAACAAGACCCTGCCTGACATACCCAGACACGCATCTCTCGCTAAGAAGCAAGCTGAGGCGCGACGGCGGCGTCTTCGTCAATCTTCTCCACGACACAGGCCGTCCCGTATGCACACGTCTGCGCGAACCCACCCAGGTCCGCCGCGTCGAACCGCAGGCAGATGATGGCGTTGCCGCCGCGCTGCTTGCACTCGCTGACCACCCTGCCCAGCGCGTCGTTGCGGCAGTTGTACAGCATTGTCGTGAACCACCGCAGCTCGCCCCCTGCCAGCGACTTGATCACCATGCCGAGGCTCGCCGCGATGTTGCGCGACCGCACCGAGAGGCCGTATACTGCGCCCATCGTCCGCACCACGCGGTACCCGGGGATGTCGAACATTGCTGCCGGCGTGTGAGCGTTAGTCTGGCCGAAGATCCTTGCTGTTTTTTTTTCCTTCGTTTTTATCTGAGAGCACGGGACAAGAGGGACTCACTCGTCGTGATGACGCCGCCGGTCTCGGTGAAGCAGTGCAAGTCGGAGAGCTTGGGCGGCACGCGGGCCACGTCCTCGGACTTGACGTCGCTTTTCCTTCCCATGAAGTTCATGATGACGGTAGCTTGGTTACCGGGGATGGAGATGGGGGGAAGGTTAAGGATCGTTCTTTGACTGAAATATGAGACGTATTCAAAAACGTCGAAATTGGAAGCTTGTCTCGTGCAAGTCTGTCTGCGAGAGATGATGATTAACGTGCAATATTGCGACTCACTCCACGAAACACGTAGACGAAAAAGCGACGGCCAGTCTCTCCTTTATACAAATCAGAATACCAGAAGTCCCCTTACGATCTCTCAAGCCTCTCTCATCATCGAGGACGCTCGAGGCCAGCCAAATGACACTCGTGTAAGCCGGACATCAACGGGGTCGAATCCCGCATTCAACCGGCCCCACACGGGGCACTCTCGGGATCTGTCATTGGTTGGCGCCCGGGGCTGAGTCGGGAAACCGTATTTCGTATCTGCATCGAAGGCAGAGAGAGACACGCGACGGACCCGGTTGGTTTGTTGCTTTTGCGACGCATCATCCGCATGCTTTAGCTTCTTCTTCTTCTTCTTCTCCTTCTCCCCCCCCTCCCCCCCCCCCC